>JANVCC010000059.1:9741033-9832692 GCA_025345505.1 Todiramphus chloris collaris | reverse complement strand
GTGCCCGCTCCGGGTGCCCGCTCCGGGTGCCCGCTCCGGGTGCCCGCGGACGCCGCCCGTTCGCTCCGCGCTCCCGAGCGGCTCCTTTGTGCCGCGGGGCTCTCGGCGATTAACGCCTCGCCCAGAGCTGCCGCCGGGGCCGCCGCTCCGCCCGGGCCGCCTCAGCAGCCGCCCCGCAGCTGCCGGCCCCGGCACAGGGAGCCGCTCTCCCGGCTGCTCCCGGCTCCGCACGGCCCCAGAAGAGCTCCTTGCCGGCCCCTGGCGCCACCAGGCCCGGCCCCGCTGCGGCCTCGCCTGCTCCGGAGCCGCTCTGCTCGGCCAAGAAGCCCGAGAACCAAAAAATCATTTAGAGAAGTAATTCTAAATTATATGAACACCTGGTCAGCTCAGAGTATATAAAGGTCCTTTACATGAAGAGATCTTGAGACCTTCATCACAGCAAGGCAGAAATTCAGAAGTGTTGATACAGTAGAATAACCGCAGCTATTTTATAACATTTCATTAGTTGCTTGAAGACAGATCAAGTGACTCAACGAAATTATCCTATTGTGAGACAAAAAAAGGACAGGACTAGACAAAAGAGCCTAGAAGTAGCTAAACTCAAAAAACAGATAAAGCAAAAGCCATAACCTATTCAATTTGTGGGCAAGAAAGCACTAGGTTTTGTTTTCAAAGAAAAGAAAAATTCTCCAGACCAGATTTTTATAAAGTCAGGGATGGCAGTCTGGTTTATGATTACAAAGTTCAAGACAGACAGATTAGAAAATTCTTTCACCAAAAGCAGAAGACACTCAACAGTTAGCCACATCACCTTGGCTAAAAGGCAAAGCACCTTGTCGAACAGAAAGTAAAGCTCAGTAATATGCCTAATACATTTCTACATCTAAGAATACAGAAGACCAGATGTCACCATCTGGTCTGAGTCCTCCTCCTCTCTTTTCCTGTCTTTTGTTGATTGTTAAATAATGAGATCTTGCCACTAGTGTTCTTTCAGCTATTTTTAAGCCCCACCACCAAATTGCTACAAGATCTAGAAAGAAAATATGGCTCCATAATGCTAGAACTAACATCTGGATTGAACTCACAATCGGTCTTGTAAATCTAGCCAAAACAAGGAGGCACAGATTATCAGAAAAAAAACCACAACCTTTTTTCTTCCATGTATTATAGCCCAGTAATGAGTCAATTATGATAATTATTCTCAGATTTAAGACAACTTAATAAAGGCCTCCTGAACTACTGCTGTGTATTTTACTAACAAGTTACTAGTGGCATAAAGCTCATTTTCAATTAAATTACACTTTTAAATAACTTCATTAATATTTACATTATTTCTGGAGAAATGACATCAAAAGATGGATCTGTCTCTTTCCAGTAAAGGTTTGCAGCAAGAAAATAACCTCAGGCTTTTCTAGAGAAATTACTAAAGTTTGTGACTAAGAAAATGAATAAAATCTTGATGGTGAAAGAAAGCAGCCTTGTAACTTAGCATAATCATGATGCTATCTTAATAGCTTTTGCTAGCACAGCATTAGAAATGTTCTTGCTGGTAATAAATAAATAAATACATACATAAAATAAAGGCATCATTTATTCTTCTGTTTTAATGTAAGGTATTTGCACTCATACAAATAGCACAATGTGGGCAAACATCACCTGGTCATAACATTGAAACTAAACTAAATAATTTGTGCATCCCTAAACTATATCTTTGACTTATTTAAATGAAAAATCAGTTCCGTAAAATAATGAATTACTTCTAAGGATTATTCGTCCTGTATATATAATCAACCCCTTGAGAATAAGTAAATCCAAATGCTGAGGAAAAGCAGATACTAAATACTGGGTAAATGAAGAGTTTCTGTTCTCATCTAAAGCAAGAGAGGCTTCGAGGGGGAAATAAGGAGCATTTCAGTATAAGAGAAATTTTCAAACTCTTCATCTTCACAAAGCATCAAGATCAGTTTAACAAAGACTTTTTAAATTGTCTAAAAAACCAGAAATGGAAGCACAGTCAAATGTTGCAATATCTAACAGTTTTAGCACAAAATTTTCAACCAACTATAGCTGCTATACTCCAGCAATAACTCTGAAGGATTCTCTGCCAGAGTTGAATGATAATCAGAGATTTTTACCTTGGAGTTATATTAATAACAAAAACCCAAACAGAAATAGAAGAAACTATATCTGTAAAAGCAGCTGTACAAGTTTGTGTGGGCAAAACAGTGGGAATGAAGCATAAAAGAAGGTCTGGCATCACAGGACCAGGCCAGAAGACACACTTCACCTTTTCTGATAGCACTGCCAGCTCATGTTTGGATATTTTTAAAATAAGCTTTATGATACCAAATATTATAAAAGAACTTTTGCTACTGCAGTTATGGAACTGTGAGCAACACCAATCACCATTTAAAACCAGAGGGAGGTTTTTAGTTTCATACTTGTAATGATTCAAAGTTCTCAGATATCAGAAATCAAAGTTGAAGGGATTGTGTTTTCTGAGTAGTTTGGTTTTCATTGTCACTAGAAATGACCATGAATTCATGTGTGATTACTTTCCTGTTGAATAACAAAAGCTAACTTGACCATAGAGATGAAATGGTAGGTCAGTCCATAATTCCTCACCCTCTAAGATGGGTGGGGGGAGAGGGCAAAAATATGGAACCCACCAAAGCAGCCTCTTCAATTCATACAATCTAAAGAAATCCTGAGGCACCAGGACTACAGCATCATTCTGCTCCCACCTCTCAAGTTATTTTCAGAAGATGCCAAAGCATCTGCTGAAACTGCTACTATACATTTGTCCACAAATGTCTTGTTACCTAGGAAGAGTCCTCTGGGTTAGGAAGCGCAAAGAATCCCACATGCATTGGGATTGTAGTCATACAAGTCATTATGCCTTGACTTTTGGAGTAGAAGCTTCAAAAGAAACTTTCTTAGTTTACACAGTAATTTTAAAATTTTGAAACAATGCATGGAAGAAAATAGGTTTTAGATATTTTAGTTAGCATTACACAGTAATTGAGAAGCTGAAAGGTAAAAACACCGAAAATCACCCCTGGGACAAGTACAAAAACTTGACTTTACCTTCTTGCTACTGTGAAATAAATGAACCAATGAATATCAGTTTGAGAGATATAGGGCCAGTTTTGGAAGATCTGAATCTTTCTGTTTTTAAATGGCTTAATCAAATGCAGAAGATAGTTTTATGTGCTTACATTACATCTCAATGAATCTGTCTACAAGGAGGTCAGGGCAGAGTTACTGAAAACAGAATTCAACTTCACACCTGCGCTTCTTGAGAGACTATGTCGTTAGCATATGAAGTTTGTTGTAAACTGCTTGTTAACACAAGAATCAACTCCAGGGCATATTTTTTAGAGTGAAAGTATACAGCTAAGTCTAGATATCGAACAAACTCCTGTACCTGACATAAAAACCACCTTGAAAACAAGAACACAAACAGAACGAAACCCAATTTTCTTCCTAGCAGCAATGATTCTATGACATTGGAACAGAAATTTAGATTTACAAATAAGGGCCATGTCTCAGGTCAGATGGAGAAGCTAATTTAACAGCTCACAAACCAGCATGCTCCAGAGAGTGGCTGTTTCAGCTGCATTTATTTTATACTGAAAGGAGGCAAACATTTGGTTTACCAGAGAAGGAAAATTAAGTGATATGAGCTTGCATGAAGAATACAGGGATGAGTGAGGTGAAACAGTATTTTTACTTCAGAACAGCCATGCCCCAACATTTGAACCTACCCCTAGATTAAAAAAATCCCAAATGCATCAATGAGCTCGTATTAATTTACAGATATGTCTCTCTTAGGTTTAGCAGCTAAGTTCCAGGAAATTGTAAAAACATTTCCCATCATAATTTTACTTTAAGTTTCACACTTCTGTTCTGTTCACCTCAACTGCAACAGCCTTACTATGCTGAATTTGTTTTTTTCTGAACAATCCAGATGGTATGACAAATTTGTGTAAAGCCTTTCAAAAAATATTCTGCAAATATGAAGTATTACATCTGCAAAAGGCAGTGTGTATGAACAGTATCACTCCACTTCTAAAAACCCTTTTCTCTGTCTCTTGGAATCACAGAATCACAATGATTGGAAAAAACCCTTTACGATCATCAAGTCCAACCACTATTTAACTCTACCAGGGCCACTACTACACCATGTCCTTGAGTACCATATCTGAACAGCTTTTAAATACATCCAGGTATGGTGATTCAACCACCTCCCTGGGCAGCCTGTTCCAGTGTTTGATAGCCCTTTTGGTAGAGAAGCTTTTCCTCATATCCAACCTAAACTTCCCCTGGCACAACTTGATGCCATTTCCTCTTGTCCCATCAGTTGTGACTTGTGAGAAGAGACCAACAACCCACATCTTTACAGCTTCCTTTCAGCTAGTTGTAGAGAGCAATAAGGTCTCCTTGCATGTCAACTGCTGTCAGTAAAACCCTAGAATGTTAAACACATTCCAGGCTCAGCAATTGTGACACACAGAGAAAACATTATACCATTGTGAAGCTGCACTAAACACTGTGTTGGTTTTCACAGCAGCCATAAAGAGGGGTAGACATTGAACATGAATTAAAAAGCACATAGAACTTTCCTTACATTAACCAAGATCACCTTATTCCCCTTAATAACTGAGCTTGTAGCACATTTATAACCTTGTTTGAGATATTTGCAAATTAAGTAATAAATGTTTACACATTAGATGTTCTTACATGACACTGTTGAGGTCCAACTGCATCTTTCTAGATATCTGTAAAGAAGTTTATACTGAAACATATTGGTGATGGAAGTACGTTAACCAAGAGAACACAGTACACCTAGCACACAGAATGTAATGAGGACATATAGTTCACATGTCACAGAATCACAGAATGGTAGGGGTTAGAAGGGACCTTCAGAGATCATCTAGTCCAAGCCTCCTGTTAAAGCAGGTTTGCCTAGATGAGGTCACATAGGAATGAGTCCAGGCACACTTTGATTAGAAGGAGAATTCTTCCAGAATAGAAGGAGACTCCACAACTTCTCTGGGCAGCCTGTTCCAGGCTCCATCACCCTCACAGCAAAGAAGTTTTTCATCATGCCCAGATGGAACTTTTTGTGTTCTAGTTAGTGCCTGTTGCTTCTTGTCCTATCACTGGGCACCACTGAAAAAAGACTGGCTCCATCCTCTTGCCACCCACACTTTAGGTATTTATAAATATTGATAAGATCCCCTGTCTGTCTTCTCCAGGCTAAATAGTCCCAGCTGTCTTAACCTTTCCTTGTAAGAGATGCTCCAGTCCCTACATCATCCTTGTAGCCCCCGATGAACTCTCTCTAGTATTTCCCTGTCCCTCTTGAACTGGGGAGACCAGAACTGGACACACTGCTCCAGATGTGGCCTCATTAGGGCAGAGTAGAGGGGGAGGAGAACTTCCCTTGACCTGCTGGACAGTCTTCATAATGCACCCCAGGATGTCGTTTGCCTTCTTGGCCACAAGAGCACTCTGCTGTGTCATGGTTATCTTTTTATTCACCGGGACACCAAGGTCCTTCTTTGCAGAACTGCTTTCCATCAGGTCAACCCCTCACCTGTGCTGGTGCAAGGGCTTTTTCCTCCCCAGGTGCAGGACTCTACATTTGCCCTTGTTGAACTTCATTAGGTTCCTCACCACCCAGCTCTCTAGTCTGCCCAGGTCATGCTGGATGGCAGCACAGCCTTCCAGTATATCAGCCAATCCTCCCATTTTTGTATCAACATCAGACTTGTTGAAGGTACCCTCTGTCCCTTTATCCAGATCATTGATGAAGATGTCGAACAAGACTGGACCCAGTACTGACCCCTGGGGGACTCTGCTATTTACAGGCTTCCAACTCTGCAACACTGATCACAACCCTCTGAGCTCTGTTGTTCAGCCAGTTCTCAATCCACCGCACTGTCCCCTCATCTAATCCACACTTTCTGAGCTTCCCTAGGAGGATGTTATAGGAGACAGTGTCAAAAGCATTGCTGAAGTCAAGGTAGACAACATCCACTGCTCTCCCCTCATCTATCCAGCTAGTCACATCATCACAGAAGCTTATCATATTGGTCAAGCATGATTTCCCCTTGAATCCATGTTGACCACTCCCAATAACTTTCTTTTCCTCCACAAGCTTAGACATGACTTCCAAAATGAACAGTTCAATCTCATTTCTAGGGATGGAGATGAGGCTGGCTGGTCTGTAGTTTCCTGTGTTTTCCTTCTTACCCTTTTTGAAGATCGGAGTGACATTGGCCTTCCTCCAGTCCTCAGGCACCTCCCCTGTTCTCCATGACCTTTCAAAAATGATGGAGAGTGGTAGGGCAATAACATCAGCCATATCTCTCAGCACTCATGGGTGCATCCCATTGGGGCTCATGGATTTGTGGGTGTCCATTTCCCTAAATAAAATCTAAACTGATCCTCCTTGACCAAGAGAGAGTCTTTATGTCTTACCTGCAGGGACTGGGATTCCAGAGGGGAATATAGCCTATGATCATTACGTAAATTAATGATTAAGATAAACTGTATTCCCTAGATGTCACTGCCAGCATCTTCTCACCACATTTGGTCTAACTCCATTATAAATCTAGAAAGTTTTAACATCAGTTACTGCTATAAAATTTACTTCATAATTGATAGTCTTAATCTACGACACAGGTTATAAGAGGAATTATAAGCTTGTCTACTAAACCAGCAAGTTCTGACTTAGGACATAATTTGTGAAGACCTGATGAAACATACTAATGTGAGCAACAAATACTTTGGGTAATGTGCCCAGGGTGCTCAATATACCTGTGAAGATCACATCTGACTGTAAAGGTTCACAACCATATACATCTTCAAAACTGTGCAGTTAAGTGCAATTGAAAAATATAAGAGAAATTCAGAAATTATGCTTTAAGGATCTGCAGGCATCAGAGAGAAAGAGAATTAATTCCTATTCTTGATATGAATTCCCCACAGAAAAAAAATTATTCTACTTCAAAAGAAAATTTTTGACTGCATAGAAAGTCAGTTTTGCACGTAATACAGTATCTTAACTTGTAAAATATAACTTGTTTTGAAAACCAAATTAATTTTTTCATATTTAGATTTTAATCTTTTCATAACAAATTCTTTTAAAGCCAAAAATAAATCAAAACAGATAAATGCTCTATTGAAAAAAATGCAATATTTTAGCCTCCGAAAAGCAGCCACTTTTAGTATCCTAGTAGATCTGCATGTAGATCACCTGAGCACACAAATAAAGGTAATATAGAAATTAAACTAACATTTTGCAGTGTCACACTCACTGTTTCCCGGGTCACCAGGGGCAGTAAAACTCCCTAGCAGCAGTCTAGCTTCCTGCCTTAGTTTATCCCTCTCTTTTGTGCTAACCACATCTAGACACAAGCTTTCAGTTTGACTCAGACATAAGTCAACACACAACTTTTTAAATCACTTTGAGTCAGTTTTTTCCAAGAGAGCTTTTCTCACCAGCTCCAGTTTGGAAGTCAGCCTATTCTTGTGTGGAAGAAAACATGTGCTGCTAAGTGTCATAGGCACTTTTTGACATATTTTTCACTTTACACATCAGTCCCTGTTACTTAAAATGGAACAAACATCCTTCCTTTCGCTGTCTTGTCAATTAAGATTTTAATTTCCTGAGTGCAGTGACTTATGTGCATTTCTAAGCCTCCCTGCAGAGAGCTCTGAATTCAGCTGGGGCCTGGATACTGCTGGGGCTCCGTGGTGGGCGGCGGGCACAGAAAAGCACAGTGTAGGATCCAAAGCAGAAGTGATTCATACTGAATCAGAGCTCTTAAGACCTCCTCATGAAAAAAATTCCACAGTGACTCTGCTTACCATTCCCCAAAGTACTTGCATAGCATCTGCCACCCCAAAATAATCAACTCTCTAAGAATGAGGAAAGGCACGTACAGCAAGTCCGATCGGTTGCTCCCCCTGCGTTGTGTTGTTAAAGGCATGTGAAAAGGGTAGAAACACCAAGAAGAGGATCAGCAATTACTTTACCACACAGAAGCACAAAATAGCAAAGAATGTTGACAATTCAGCACTGACAGAGCAGATGAACACAGCAACCACATAGCAATACTGCAAGATCTGAAATTATTTACTTGTGAAAGCATGTCCTAAACTTTTCTGCCAACACAAATTTTACTGGCTTAACTACAGGGATATTGTCAGAACTCTGTAGCCCAGTCCACAGCATATATGCGTTTACAGGAGCACAAAGATGCTCGTGCAAACTGACATAAAGCCACACAAGTATAAGTGATTGTTACAGCAACATAAACACATCCAGCCTAAAAATCTGTGTTGCTTTAACAGAAAAATCACAACCATAACTATGAGCATCATATTTTCACACAAGCAACCTGCCTTTCAGATAAGACATATGCTCAGACAGCCAACACAAGGCAAAGTTTAAGAGAAACAAGAAGCAAGGGAATTCTGAAGTAGGAGAAGCAGAAGATGAAAAAGAATTATTGCATTAAAGCTACAGGGTATCACAGAGTTGTGCTTCTGAGCTGACTAGCTGCCAAAACATACAGAAAGAAAAAACCAAACCCAACTTATGCACAGACCAGATTCTTACTGAAAAAAAGAATGCGTGAAGCATTTTCCTTACAGTAGCAAATACCTTGATTATATATTGGAAGAAACAAACCTGGGAAACCAAGATAGAGCATATACCCCTAGCACTTCAGTACACACATTCACAGCAGCACAGCTGGAATCTGTAGCCAACTGAGTTATCAATTTATAAAGAGCTATTTAATAGACACTGTGCCATCTGGGCCAACTACAAATCACATATCTTGGACATGATGGAAAAAGATTCCAAGTCACTATGTTAAAATTCAACATAGTCTTCCCTTTGCTTGCTTTCCTTTTGTTTTTCATCCACTTTGCCTCACCTCCCATATAGTTGCACTTTTCATTCTGCTTACCCATTGCCTGAAAAACAAGCAACTGTAGCAATGATTTCAATTCAGACTAAACATACAACAATTCTGGCATAATTTCTGATCTACTTAATCAAAGGAATTTGGATGCAAATGTTTATGAAGGAAGACGTTAACATCATTTACCGAAAGTTTCAGCATATTAAAAAGAAAAAATAAAATAAAAATTAAAAAAAAACCCCAATTTTTGGCTTGTCTACTACTTCCCAATTTATATACAAAATACTCATTTGAGAATAAATGGAACAGAATGTGCAAAAAAGTTTTCACTTCTTTAGTATATTCAGATCACATGGAAGAAATAAAATGAAAACCTGCTTTAATGACAACAGCATACCATTAGAATAAAGTCTGCGCAATAAACCAGAATAAAATAGAACTGTAAGGACATGAATATTATTACACTCCTGATGCCCAATTTTCCAACATTTTGTGTCAGCACAACCGATGTACAATTTATTCCTTCTTTGCTTTTCCTGTAACAAATTCTGCTTAGAATCACTAAATCATATGTGAGACATGTCCTCTGCACTCCCAGTAGGACTGTAATATGCAGTTTGTCCAATATAAAAGCAATCTTTATTTAAGAAAAAACTAATGTTTATAGCCACCAGGTGAACTGTAAAGGAATTTTTTCTGGAACAAATCCTACCTTCAGGGTTGCTCATTGGTTGTAAATAACTTTCTGACTATTCAGTAGTAAGAATTTCAGTGGGCTACATAAAGCTACTTTTTAACTTAACATCCTAAGGATGAGTTATCCCATCTGCAGAGAATACTGTTGTCTTCACTCCTTTGAGAAACACTGAAAAAGAATTACTAATTCACTGAAATTATCACTTTAGCCCCATGGTGCTACTGCCATTGAGGGATGCTCCTTTTTCACCCCTAACAGAAGATACATCAATGACATATGTGGTAGATCTGTTCAGTATGTGTTCAAATAGGTACCAAAGTAGTGTCACAGTGACTAGCTCTCAGCATCCCTCTTGTAAAATCGCCTCAGAAAAAATGCTCTGTTCCACTGCTTCCACCTAAATTCTCGAGAGCTCACCTGAGAAATGTAAAGCCAGCAGTGCTCTCTAGGGTGCTGGTACCATCTACCTTCAGTGATTGACTGCAAGATAATTGCTTCTTTCATTACTGTCCAGGAAAAACAAAAGATAACAAAAATATCAGCACCCCTTTTTTTGTAGTAACTAGCACGATAACAAATAAAATCAGGTTTTATAATACTAAGTAAGGTTTGTATTGTGTAAATCTTTGAGTAAATAGGCACATGCATTTCAAGGAGGGCCACTGTTAAGAAGAAAAAGAATAATTCAAAATAACCTGGTAAAGTCTTAGGACACATTGATCATTCACTGGACAACAGAACAAAAGAAAAATAAAATCTCCAAAGAGACAAATGGAAACATTTCTGGAAGCAAACATATATACCAAAATATACTCGTTTATGATACCAAGATATTTTCATCATCCATATAATTAGATTTAGTTTTGCATCTTGAAATGAATATTCCAGTTGGATATTGGCATAAAGCTGAACTAAATGAAGCATGAAATTACAGGCAGGTATTCTTATGCTATTTGCTACTTAAATGCATCTACATTTTTTCCACCAGTAGTTCTCAAATTACTGTCTAAGTTTTAATACTCCATTTTACAGATGGGGAGACCAAGACGCTGAATGGTGAGGTTTGCTGTGTAGGGACAGCAAGCAATTTAGTTATAGTGATTTCATACCCAGTGTGGCTTAATTCAAGCAGTATTACCTCACCTTTCACATGAACCATGCTCACCTGGCATGACTATGCAAACATCACCAGAAGCAGGGGATGAATTACCAACCAAGATCATCAGCTCTTGCATGTTCTTATTTCTCTGACAAATCCTCTCTCCAGCTGAAGTTTGTCAAACAAAAAGCATTAAATTCTCTTTGTCATAATAAGCATTATACTAGTGAAATGTTCTTGCAAAGTTCAGACTAATCAAAATGAGGTGGGCTTGTTGTTGTTTTTTTTTCTTTGTTTTGTTTAACAGCATTAGGCAGCTGATCATTTTCTTCTCCATTCTATTCAGTGTCTGATATTCTTCTCCTTCACTCAATTTTATGTCCAGGCCATCAAAACAGCTTCACATTGGAAGGGAAATAAAAAATAATTTAAGAAGTTAGCTTCTTGGAGACCACACTGCAACAGTATTCCAAATCCCACATTCAGTTTCTACACACCTAGACAGCTGAGGAAGATGGAAAGAGTCAAACTGAGAGCCCTCCTCCAGGGACTGTTTTCATTGATTAATCATTTACTACAAAATACAGAAATAGCCTCTAGTACACAGAGAAGAACAAAATATTCTAACTTTGCAAATGTTTCATTTTTAATCGAGAAATATTTTTATTCTTTTGAGCTCTTTTATGTTTTTTGAAGTCTGTATAGATAAATGCATATAACAGCACAGCAAGTAAACAAGTAATAATCTACATCATAAGTCAGGAAAAAAGCTCATTTTTGAAGTTTCACAGCATTAATCAGTAATTTCAGGGCTGCAACTTTGCAGATTATTTTATAGTCAAATAAAAGATGAAGCATCCAATGGCATAGCATATTGAAGGAGGTATCTTGCTTGCTCTAATAAATAATGATTGTTAATTTGTGGAATAATTCATGATGCTAGAAGAAACTGTGTTTCCTAAGAAAATATTCATATCAAAAACATGTTAAATAAAAAGAACATTTGGAGAGACGTAACTGCAGTGTCTATGTTGAGTAATAAGACTTTGGGATGAGTAAAAACCCAGATACTTCCACCAACACACATTGTCAAATATTACCAAAATTCACCAGCTGCTATGAAGTGCCAGCAGGAGCCAAGAACAAACAAACAAACAAACAAATCCCCAACAAAATAGACCCACAACAGATGTTTGCATCAAAGGGAAATCTAAAAGCTCAAAGTTTGGGAAGGAATAGTCTTTCAAGAAATAGAGTTTTTACATAATGAAATCTATTGAATATCAAATAATTTTTGATCAAAAAAAAGGAATAAAAATCTTAAGATATCAGTAATGTTTGCCATTGACATTTTTGTAGAAAAAGTGCATGCCAAAACCATGAGTTTAGGGTAGTAATTTCTCTTTTCTAGCATATAAGCCAATATAGATTGTGCTTCAGAATATGAAAAAAAAGGAACATTGGACCATCCTGACAATTTTTTACCTAAATTTCCACCATTTAAAAAATTATTTTCAATGTCAATGAAAATCTTCAATCCATTCTGTTTGCATCAACAGGTATTCCAGTTCCTGCACATTTCCCTCATGTCTTTATGTGGAGCTCCCCCAACAGCAAGTTCACTCATTATTTATCACCAATGCCATCACCTTTGGAAGAAAGAAAGCAGAAAGCCAGAACCATCAAAGGTCTGAGGTCACACATAATTTGGTGAGATGCATTCTTTGCAGTCTGCTGTGCAACTAGATGCGATGTTTTAATCAAATGCTGAGACAGCCTCTAGTCCTGAAAGCTTCAGGCACAATCCCCATCAAAACACTTACACAAAGAACTGAAGAACAAGACTATTGAGGACCAGACTGTTCAGACTGTGCAAAGAGCTGTAATCAGAGGCACTACAGAGTAGCATTAGCCAGGGTTATCATGAGACAACTCTGTCCAAAATCTTCCGGAACAGTTTCTAGTTTCAGGTATTTCCAAATTTAGAGTGTCCTCCTAGGGACACTGTACATCTTCAAGAAATGTTGGGGCCCTGTATAAAAAAAGAGTAAAAATTTTCCCTGACTAAATTCTTGTATCATTCTGACTTTGTATCATCAGAATTTTTTGATCAGGAGAACAAGTGACAATTAAAGCTTTAAGATCCATGGATTTGTCCCTCTACATCTGCATCCTTTCAGCTACTCTTCTGTGCACTGTTGGTTACAGAATAATGTATTTATTAACCCTTCCTCATAAATACCTTATACAAATGAAGGGACAAGATCAACCAGGAAAAAGAGTACTATTATGTTTTTAAACTCAGAAAGTAATCAATTATGTCTTAAGAACTGGAATATTCATTTCTCAAAAATGATGCATTAAAAATGAGGTTAAAAGTGTTATTTTAAAAAACAGCCAAAAAAAATCCCCAAACCAAACCCAAAGAGCAGAAACAAGCAAATCAAGAGATACAGATTTGTTTACACTCTTTAAGACAGTTATACAACAGAAAAGGGAGAATTGCAGCAATATTTACTTAAAGCATGAGATAAATGATACATTTTGTATACAAACAGCAGCCAGACAATAGGACATGTTCTGTGTTAATTAAAGACAAAACAACAAATCTATAGGTAAGTATTACAGCTGTAGGGCACAATGGTCAACTTATGAATTCCTGAGAACAGACTGAGAAGATAAAGCAAGTTCCAAGAAAGCCAAGCATTATTTTCTCAGGTAGTCTTTTCACAGAAGGTCTTTCAGTACAAGGCTGCCTGTGAAATTCATGTTTTATCTGAGAGTTGGACTTGATGATCTTTATGGGTCCTTTCCAACTTGAGATGTTCAATGAGTTATAAAATTATTGTCTGTTTTCAATAGTTACATCAGTGAGCTACCTTGGAAATTTTTGACACTGATTTCACTTAAGCTTCAATACCATCACAGAGCCACTACTCAACACATTCATCAACCTGCCTTATCTCATCATCCCTCCATTTCATAGAAACATAGGTTGGAAGGGACCTTCAAAGGTCATCTGGTTTCAACACCCTTCCCAAGGGTAGGGGCATCTTCATCTAGGTCAGGTCACCCAAACACACCTCCAACCTGACTTTGAATACTTCCAGTGATGGAGCATCCACAGTTTCTCTGGGCAACCTGCTCTATTGTCTCACCACCCTCATTGTAAAGAATCCAATATAAATCCATCCTCTTTTCAGTTTAAAATGGTTGTCCCTTGTCCTGTCTTTACAGGGCATAGTAAAATGTCTTTATTTTTTTATAAGCCTCCTTCATATATTGACTGGCTGCAATAAGGTCTCCTCAGGCCTTTCTCTTCTCCAGACTGTACAGCCCCAACTCTCATCCTTTCTTCACTGAAGAGATGTTCCAGCCCTCTGATCATTTTCATGTCCATCCTTTAGACTGGTTCTAAAAAGTCTGTGTCTTCCTTGTGCTAGAAGCCTCAGAGCTGGATGCAGTACTCCAGGTGGGGTATCATGAGAGCAGAGTAGAGGGGGAGAATCACCTCCCTCAATCTGCTGGCCATGGTTCTTTTGATGCAGCCCAAGTTATCTTTGGGTTTCTGGGCTGCAATCACATATTGCCAGCTCGTGTCCAATTTTTCATCCATCACTATCCCCAACTCTTTCTCTGCAGGGATGCTTACAATCCATTCATCTCCCCATCTGTATTGATACTGGGGATCACAATCCCTCACACCTGGTCTTGCTGAACTTCACAAGGTTCACATGGGCCTACTCCTGAAGACTGTGAGGGTCCCTCTAGATGGCATCCCTTCCCTCAAGTGTATCAACTGAACCACTCAGCTTGGTGTCACCCACTAATTTGCTGACATGTCATTAATGAAGATATTTTACAGTACCAGTCTGACTATGGTCCCTCAAGGGACACCACTTGTTACTGATCTACATTTGGACACTGCATTGAGCAGTGACTACAACACTTTGGATGAAGCTATCCAGTCAATTCCTTATCCATCTAGTAGTCCATCCCTCAAATTCATATCTCTCCCAATTTAGAGACAACTGTGTGAGACCATTTCAACAGCCTTACAGAATTCAAGGTAGATGACATCGGTTGCTTTTTCCTTATCCACCAACACAGTCACTCCATCATAGAAAGACACCATTTTGGTCAGACATGATTTGCCCTTGGTGAAGCTATGTTGGCTGCCTCCAATCACTTCCCTGTCATCCATACATGTTTAGGTAACTTCCAGGAGGATCTGCACAGTATTTCCATACTTGCATTCAGTACACACTTCAAGGCCACAGTCCCCTGCTGTACCACTTGGATCCTTCAGTGTCATCACAACATGCATAGTTTACCTCATCAGCAGGGAAAATGGCCACTGTTGCCTCTCTTTTCCACCTGATTATTTTTCTAGCATGCAACAAAACTCACCAGTTATCATCATGGTCAAAACAGACACAGCTTTGGGCAAATTAATTCAATTTATTGCTGATTAATAGCAGAGTAAAATAATGAGAAATAACAAAACTAAAACCACCTTCCCGCTCCATCTTGGTTCTTCCCAGGCTTAATTTTACGCGTCACACTTGTACCACCTCCTCTCACACACCACAGGGGGATGGGGAATGTGTTTCATCTCTGCTGCTCTTTCTTCCTCACACTGTTGCCCTGCTTCACTGTGGGATCCCTGCTTCAAGACACAGTCCTTCATGAACTGCTCCAGCATGGGTCCTTCCTACGGGCTCTAGTGCTTCATGAACATCTCTAGCATGGGTCCTTCCCATGGGATACAGTCCTTCAGGAAATAACTGCTCCAGCGTGTGTCCTCCTTAGGGTCCCAGGTCCTGCCAAAAGTACAGCTCCTGCGTGGGCTCTTCTCCATGGGACACAATTCCTCACAGGATCCTGCTTATTGTGGACTCATAAGTACCCCATCCTCAACTTCACTTGCTGTTGTATCATGTCTGAACTCTGCAACAACTGAGGGAAGGCAGTGTTAAGTGCTCAGTCCTAGCACTGGGTGCATATTTCTTGCCATACTGTGAAAGTTATTATAAGAGATAGCAGAAAGTTGCAAAAAAAGAAAAGCTAACTGAAGACAAGAGCATGTTGATTAAGATAAACAAGAAAATGTTAACCAAATGCCCTTTAGGAAGTGAGAGAAAGGAACTGCCCTTCTGCTCCTTTTCCATAAGCAATTCTTTCACCTGTATTTACAAGGCACTATGTCCATATGAAACAGCAGAATACCTTAACATTGGCAAGGACTTCTTTAATCCTGTTCTTATGAAAACCCTGATCTGTTCCCTTAAGTGAAGATGGTGCATCATATGGCATCACTGTGCCCGTGATGGCATTGCCTTTGCCTTACTGGTGCATAGTTGCAACAGTTTAGAGGCTGGAGACATGCTGAAATAAAAGACCTTCATCTACTGACACAGGCAGGTTTTTGATCTCTAGATATAACATATTTGGTAAAAGTAGCACATCATTTGGCAACACAGATACCCTCTTGAGACAGTCCAAAATTCTCATCTGCAAATGCCAAATAAATTTTAAACATCATCTGAGAAAGGAGAATGGCAGCATCTGCTGACCTGCTCTAGCCAAAACATAGACTATTTCATTCTTCTTAAGATGAAGCACCTATTGTAACTCAGCCAGCCTTCCCCTGTTTTGTTGTAGAGAAAATGAAAGGCAGCAAACTGACCCTGCTTAATCAAATTATCCTGAACTGCTTTCTGAAGCTACAACCCTCAGTGGCTGGCATCTGCTAAATTAAAATATTAAAATATGACTTTAAGATTTCAACAGTAATAGCCCTTTTATACTCAGGATAACGATTTCCCCTGTAGACAAATCTCCATATGTGAAACAACAAGCAAACATTTCTGTATGTTAAATGTTAACTATTCTGTAAGCATACCTCATTAAAGATGCTATCTTGGTGATGTGCTAGGTCTCAAACAGCTACACTATAAGAAAGAATATTGTGTGATATCCTCAGATGCTGTAAATTGTGGACTTTGCTTCAATGAAGTAACTCAGTGTACACCAGCTACGGAAGTAGCACATTGTTTGTTGCTGAATTTGAATAGATAGAAGTGCTTTGAAAAAGCACTCCATATAATGGCCCTGTCACTCACTTTATGATTTTATTTTCATGATCTCTGGTGAAAGATGGCTTTACCTTCGCATTTCCCCTGATTTATTGGTAGCAGTTATGGGTGATTTTACATCTCTTTATAGAAAGTTGTAATTGAAATAGAAAACATCTTTAATTGATGTGGATATTTGTTGTGCTGAGGACTTGATTGCTAACTCAGATGTTGATTGAGAACACCCTTACTAAAATGACTGGCTTCGTATGTCTACGATTTGAGATGATAGCAGAAAGTCTGTTTTTACTAACTTTTTTGGCTTAAAAAATAAATAAATAACTGCAGCAGTTTTTAACAGAGAAGAAAGACTGGCTCTCTGAAGTAAGTCACCTGCAAGTTTTGAACAACATTTCCATCTCAAAGTGCATCAGATGCCTTCAGTTCTTCAAGCAGGTGCTAGTATACACTTGAGAGGCATGGGAACAGTATCTTCACTAGGTCAGGGATCCTGATAGCATGATAGAAAAGACAGTTTTGATCCCTGTCCCCTATATATGTGCTTTCCTTCTACCTCTACCATTTTAATTCCAATACACAGTGAGACAGCTTATCACACTCAGATGTCATGACTGCAGGGAAGATATCCAGAAGGCTGTTTTAATGAAGCTCTTCCCACAGGACATCTCACTGCCTTCAACAGCAGTGACTGAAGGGAGCAGTCTCTTCCACAAAATATCAAAAACAAATGTATGCAAGATACTCACAAGTGCCAAATAAAGATGCTTCTTTATTTAGAGGTGCCTAGAGACATTAAAAAAGAACCTGTGAGTGCACAATGTGAACTTTAAGGCCATTACTCTTCCTACCTCCAGACAGAAGCAGGTGGTCCCACCACCGATAGGGTCACCCCTCTTTCAGTGTGCACACCATTGCTTTCCTTTAGAGAAAAGTTGCTCTAGATTGCTCTAGTTGCTCCCCTGGAATTACTGCAAGTGTGTGTTTGCTAGTGACTGCCCTAAAATCACTTGTATCAGATGCACCACCTAAGAACTTCATTTCTGCAAAGATGGTAGAGGCTTCCTCGGTCTACTGGAGAAGCAACAGTCTACACAGAGATCTGGTATTAACAGCACAAAAATATGTGTATGGACTCAGAAAATACCAGGAGGTCTTTAAAAATCTTCTTCTTACCCTGCTACACTTTAAAAGATCAGGAACAAAGGAATTAACTTCTTCATTCTGGAGCCACCAATAACTACACCTGTAGTGCCTGAGGTATGACAGCAGTTGCCACCTGCTCTAGTCCAGCAATAATATCTCCCTGATGTGGTTTTGCAGGGCAAATATCTATTCCTCCAGAGAAAATTAAGACAAAATGGTCAAGTGAGTTTACTTGGGAGTTTGTAGCACATAGATTTCCTGTTCTTTAGCAACAAAATTTATACATTTTTCTTCAGAATGTGGCCTTGCTTAAAAATATGTGTAAAATAATAAAACCAATGCATAATAAAATTAGTAAGAAAATATATATGATCTATAACCAGCTTGTTGTAAAAAAACACAAACAAATACAAATCACTAATATGAAAAGATCCTTCAAAATTTCACAGTGAATTAATAAATGCTCAGGAAAGCACTTTGTGTTTATTTAGACAGTTTCTTCCAATGAAATAGCGAAGTAACTTTCATACCAGTTAGACAGCACATCAACCAATTTACTCTTCATTGCTGAATTTTTAAAGACAGGTATTGGAAGGCTTTTCACTATTTAAAAAAAAATAAATCAAGCAAGCAAAGGCTCTATCTGCACACCATATGATTTTGAACAGGTTTCAGGATTCAATCTAATGCAGGTTTCCCAACCTGAGTATCCATGAAGCATCCTCTGAAAATACCTGGAGGTAATTATAAAAGTCCAAAGAAACCCCAGAAGATGCCTTTCCAAGGTGACGCTTAGAACTCCCTCATGCTATCTTTTTTCATATTGCACAAGTCCATCTGTTTTACCAGCAGAAAGGAGGCGTGCTGTCAGGCAGATGATATTCAAACAGAATGAGCATCTGAAAAATGTAGTTCTGTGAAGGAATACTACTGTAACAGCAGCTCCTTTGCTGATGATATGCTGGAGACAGATGGAAGCTCCCATCTGAGTTGAGAGAAACCCCATCTCTGTCAGTACTACATCTAAATAGTACCCTGAGGGATTCTTTCCCAGCAATTCTTCTCTGGCATAATTTTGCCGAAGCTGTGAAAGGAAAGAAAACTTGTTTTCTGTTTGTATATCACCTGTTTTCCATTCTCTTATTACCTTCTTCCCCTTTCTAGATTAACTCTTGAGTATCTAACAAGGGGCATGTCCTGTCTTTCCTCATCTTTGTACAGGGGCAAGCTCATATGATCTGTTGAGATCTGGAAAATCCTTTTCTTATGCAGAAGTAAGCAGTTCCAGTTAAGAATAGAGTAGTTTTAGTTGGAAGAGGCCTACAACAACCATCTAATCCAACTGCTGGGTCAATTCAGGGCTGACCAAAATTTAAAGTATGTTATTAAGGGCATTGTCCAAATGTCTTAAACACTGTCAGGCTTGGGGCACCAACTGCCTCTTTAGGAAGGCTGTTCCCAACTGTTGTCGTGGTAAAGAAATACTTCCTAATGTCAAGTCTGAATCTCCCATGGAGCAGCTCTGAACCATTCCCAATTGTTTTAACACTGGCTCCCCAGGAGATGAGATCAGCACCTCCCTCTCCACCTCACCCCCTCAGGAAGCTGTAAAGAGCCATGTGGTCAGCTCTCAGCCTTCTTTTCTCCAACCTAGACAAACCCAGAGTTCTCAGCTGCCCCTCACAGGACATGCCTCCAGGCCTTTCACTGGCTTTTTTTCCCTCTTCTGGGTGCAGAAAACCTTCTTGAGTACTTTCAGATTCTTTTTAAATTTTGGAGCTGTCCTGGTGTGAGTGAGAGCATCAGTAACTGCGTTGGATGCTTTTCCTGCCCAGCCCAGCTCTTCTCCCCCTGCCCTGGCTGCAGGCAGCAGCTGTTGGCACAGGCAGGGGCTGCTCCAGACCCCAGCCTGCCCAGGGAGGGACCCCAGCCCATGGACACCAGAGCCAGGATAAAGCTGAGGGGGCAGGAGGGGCTCAGCTCATGGTGACCGCTTTGCTGGGCTCGCCTCGGCTCCTCTGCTGCTTTCCTTACACCAGAGGCCTCTGGCCCTTCTGCCTTCCAGCCCCTCTGTGTGTCCTGAATCCAGCACCAGAACCCAGCTCCTGAGCACAGCTCCCCTCTGCTGCTGGGCCCAGGCTGGGCCTCTCCCAGTGCCTGCTCCGCAGCACCAGTGGTGACGGTGATGGGATTGCCAGCGGGGGGGTTGGGTTCTGTACTGGGTTTGTATAGATTTGTAGATATTCCAATTTATTATTATTATTTTCATTAAATCTGTTTTAATTTGTTTTCTAATTCCTGAGTCTCTTTCCCTTATTCCCTTTCTCTTCTCCTTTGGGAAGGGAGAGGGGTTAACAGAGAGCATCTGTTATAGGTCTAGGGGACAGCCCTGACCCTAAACTGTGACAGGGACACAGAACTGTGCACAGTACTTAATGTGAGGGTGCATCCATGCTGAACACAGTGGGATAATCACTTCTTTTGACCAGCTGGTTACACTGTGTGTGATGCACCCCAGGGTGCAGTTTGCTCTCTTCGCTGCCAGTGCACACTGCTGACTCAAACAATCTGCTGTCAAACAGCACCCCAAGAGCTCATATTTCCTTCTCAATACCACCTCTCCATTTACTATTAGAAAAATTGTGAATAATGAATTCAAGTCCTGTCTCCAGATCTCCGATAAAAATACTGGACAGAAATGACCCTAAAATTGAGCCCTAAGGAATACCACTGGTGACCAGTGCCCACCAGATGTAGCCCCATTCACTACAACCCCTTGGTCCCTGCTGTTCAGCCAGTTCTTCACCCAGAACCCTGTATACCTGCTTATCTCACAGATGGACAACTTGTCCAGAAGGATGCTGTGAAGGATAGTATCAAAAACTCTACTAAAATCCAGAAAAAACCTGATATCCATCACCTTCCCTTCATCCACAAGGCATGTGACCTTATCATAGAAGGACATCCAATTAGTTACACAGGACTTGCCCTTTGTGAATCCATGTTGAACGTGCCTGATGATTGCGTTGTCCTTTTCCCAGGTGCTGAGACCAGACTAACACATCTGTAGTTTCCTGAGTCTTCCCTCACATCCTTCATGTAAATTGGAATAACATTGACTAGCTTCCAGTCAATGGGAACCCCCCAGACTCCCAAGACCTTTGGCAGGTGACTGAGAGGGTTCCTGCTGTAATATCTACTAGCTCCTTCAGCATTCTGGGATGACTCCCATTAGACTCCATGGACTTGTTAACATTGGCCCCTTCCAATTTCAGAGCCCATAAAAGGAAAACTACTGCTCCTATGATCATGGTCTGACAGCTCAGGGGACCAGGAAGCATCAGATCTATCAGTATTATCAAAGACTGAGGAAAAAACCAAAAACATTTATTGCCTCTGATTTTTCTTATCCCTACTTGTTAGGTGGCCATCTTCAATGAGTATTGGTCCAATGTTTTCCTTGGATCTCCTCTTGCTATTAGGATACTTAAAAAAGGGTTTTTTTGTTGTCTGACACAAACCTGGCCAGTTTCAGCTCTGGTTGAGCTTTGGCCTGTTGTGTCTTCTCCCATGGCTCTCCCACAATTGACAAAGCCAGATTTCACTTCCAGACATTTTACAATTTCTTTTTCCTCCTGAGTTTCAAAAAATACTTCCCTGTTAGCCAAGTTGGTCTTCTGCCCTGCTTGCTTGACTTGCAGTGCAATGGGATAGTCAGGTTCTCAAAAACTGACTGGTACTTGTAGACTCCTGACCCCTCAAAAGCAGATTCACAAGGGGTTCTGCTAAGTAGCATCCTGAGTAGCTTAAAGTTTGTTCTTTTGAAATCCAAGGTTGCAACTCTGCTGACCTTTTCTCATTACACTGCAAAATTTTCACTCAACTGTTTTGTGATCACTATAGTGTCAGCCACAAAAGTTTGTTCTTCCATATGGAGTAAAAGGGAGAAAAGTAAACGTGCAGAGACTTTCTGTTCATCTTCTGAAACATACATGTGTGTACACATAAAAATCCATCTGCCTGGTGGTTGAGCTTCAGAAGGAATAGAACTCAATGGGCACCAGTGCTGCATGATTTCTTGAATCACAACAGCCATGGAAGGCAGTCACCACCTCACTGCAGAATATACTTAGTGTTGATATCATGGCCATATTTCCCATCTAAAGCATCCTTTCAACAAAAAGACAGACTTCCCATTGTAAACCTTAATCCTCGTCACCAGTCTAGGTAACGAATTCCCTTCTGTTAGTTTTATCCCTGTACTGCATTAATCATTTAGTCATAATAATGCTGTGGCATGCAAACAAGTCAACAGGACAGCAGATACTACATGAGTACATTTCAGCTTCTATCTGGATAATTTGTGTTAAATCACTACAGATTTATGCTGTTTTCTACAAAGACTTATTTAATAAAGCTAAACAACAGCAGGAAAAGCTCCATAGAAAGTCACCTAAACAAGATCCAAGTTTTTTTGATAGCCTTTTAATAGCAATTAGCACCTTTGGAAGGCCTTGTCAAACCACTTCCCATAGTGCTTTTGGTTGTCTCATCCTCGCTCTTATATCTGAGCCAGGACTCTCCAAGTGAAATAACATAGTCAACATAATAAACAGAACTGAAGACCCCTGGGGAATCAAGGCCAAGCAAGTGAGAACTCGTAATTCTGCAGGACCTGTTATTTACATACCATTTCAAGTGCTCTAAAACTCTCATCCCTTAATGCTAATAAACACCTATTTCTTGGTATATTTTTAATTAGCTTCTTTTCATGAGTGGGGAAGCCAACTGCCAAAATCATAACTATTATTTTCACATACCTTTTTTGTAAGTCTACAAAGCACATTAGCAACAAAGCTTTTTCTGATATACTCCTGGACAGTATTTCCTACAAAGATGGCAAAGTCCTTTAAGATGCTGTCTGAAAAGTGAGCGTGCTTCTTTTTTCTGGCAAACAGTGTGCCAGAAACAGTGTTCTGATTTTTTTGTGCAAACAATTTATTAGAGAATAGTTTGTATCATCTATATAGCTTCTTGAACTAAGCTATAACATTTTTCAGTAGGTGAGGGAATGAGGAATAGTAATAAATTTTTAAAAGTGACACTTTCTCTGAAGTCTTCAGAGCAAGGTATCACATTGATTTAAGTTACAACTCCTGATGAGCTGTAAAATTCAGGTAATACTGTCTTTTAGTTTCATCTTAAACTATTTCCTCCCCCTCCTTTAAAGGGCTTGATTAATAAATGAATTGAAAGACAAAGTATTTTGATCTTCTGTAGAAATACAGGAGCATTGTTTAATGGCTTTTGGTTTATTGTGGAAGGATGTATTTTCCATTAGATAAATAATGAAATAATTCTATTTGGTACAACTTCTTTTGGAGATGCCCAAGATCTTGTGGGGATCTTTTGAGTCTTGCCCAGTTGTCCCACTAACAATTAGCATGTGCTTTCTCTCCCATACATCAAATCTGAGTTAGATATGCTTTAAGAGCATGCTTAGTAAATGGGTGACACAAACAATGCCTAAGCAGAATTCTGAAAAAAAGGCAGGAAAAGTATTACACAAACTGGAACAAATATATCTGGTACAGACCTAGAAATTAAAGGGAGGCAAAGCAGGGTGCCTTAGGCATCTTAATGCTTCATTCAGTTTTCAACTGAGTGGGAGAAAGAGATCCCAAGCAAGTAGAGATTCAAGAAAGTAGATCTTTCATCTCCAGAAGTATATAGCCTTTCTAGAATCAACACCAAGACATTACCAGTCATATACATTGCTGGTACGCTTAAGCTGACTGATTACACATCTAGCCTGTGTATTTCTGCTTCCACCTAAGAGGTTAATACAGAGAGAATGAGTTCAGTTGTGCTTGCCTGCACTGTACAGGCATGCCTAAAAACCACTATCTTGTTTAGTGTGGTCACCAAGAGCTTTTGGCAATGGTCTGGAGGTTAAGCTTTTAAAAAAGACCACAGAAAATGGAGAACAGGGTCCACTTTCTGAAGTAGATTCTCCTAGCAAGCTTAGTACAAAAGAGCCTGGTAAAGTATTTTTGTTTTGAAAAGGATCACTGAGTCAGTAACATTACCAAAGAGAGCCCTGTGATACCCACCAGTCAAAGTCCAATAAACATCTTACTGTCTCATCAGGTGCCTCCGTAAGGAAATGGCTTATAACTCCAAAAATATGTAGTGCACCTTCAGTCTTTAACTCCAGCTCCTCCAGTCAAGTTATTTAAATAACTTTTGGATTCAGTCTGTATTAAAACTACACTGTCAGAATGACAGAAGCTCAGACTGATGTATTCCTTCAGTCCTACTACTCTTTGGAATGTAATACATTAATCAATGACAAACACCTGACTGAATAATCCACGTTTCATTGTTACTGATTGCTCTTTTAGATATTTCAGAAAAAAATAAAGCATTCATAATTAAGAGTAATGAACTCTGAAAGGCAAGGATTCCAAAGAAAGACTTACATTGTTGTCAACTAAATACTGATAAACTCCTGAGAGTGAAGAAATTGGTCATGATCTAAGCTACAATGAGATTTACACAACCTGCTATATTTTTATGCTTTGTTGGCTGTTACCCTAAAAAATAAAAAAGGACAACTCCTTAGCCAACTCAGAAGCAGACTGGAAATCCAGGATTTGTTATCCTCTGTGCATGATTAGGCACTCACCACTTCAGGGGAAGTGTGAAAAAGCTGCACACATTTAACATGACATCTGTGCAGAACTCAGCCCTATAACCTGCAGCAAAGCACAAGACCAATATTCCTGAAATAGCAATGACCGTCATGAGTTAACATCCAGCTTTACAGAGTTTGTCAGCTCCAAGCTGGCCATGACATTTCCAACATGCCTGGTTGGAAAGCTGTCTGAATTCACCTCTTGGGTTTTGGGAAGAGGGCCTAGTGCCCTGTTCTCCACCCTTTCCCCAAAGAGTTCTCCAACCCCTGAAGTATTCAGCTTGGGCTCCGACAGTTCAGTCCTGAAATGAGTCCTCCAGCCTCCATCCATTTTAGTTCTTTTCTACACTGTCTTGGTTTGAGAACAATTTCCCTAGGGAAGATAGTGTTCCCAGGTGCCCTTACATAACAGGTATGAGGTCCTGCAAGTGGAACCTAATAACAATGAGGGTGGGCCCAAAATGTTTTGGACAATGGAGTTAAATGCAATTGGCACCTGGTCACAAGTGGTGTTTCACAGGGCTCAGAACTAGTTCTCTTTAATATCCTTATCAATGATCTGGATGGAGGGGATTGAGGCACCCTTGGTCAGTTGGCAGATGACACCAAGTTAGGCAGGTGTGTTGCTATCTGCTTGAAGATAGGAAGGGTCTACAGAGAGATCTGGACAGGCTGGATGGAGAGGCCAAGGTCAACGAGATTAGGTTCAACAAGGCCAAGTGGGGGGTCCTGCACTTGGTTCACAACAACCCCAGACAGAGCTTCAGGCTTGGGGAGGAGGGGCTGGAAAACTGCCCAGTGGAAAAGGATCGGGGGTAGTGTTTAATAGCTGGCTGAGCATGAGCCAGCAGTGTGCCCAGGTGGCCAAGCTCTGATCCTGGCCTGGATCAGAAGTAGTGTGGCCAGTAAGACTAGGGCAGTGGTTATACCTATATACTTGGCACTGGTGAGGCAACACTTTGAATACTGTGTTCAGTTTTGGTCACCTCACTACAAGAAGTACATCAAGATGCTTGGAACATGTCCAAAGAAGGACAAGGAAGCTGGTGATGGGTCTATAGCACAAGTCTAGTGAGGAGTGTCTGAGGGAACTGGAGCTGTTTAGCCTGCAGAAAAGGATGCTCAGGGGAGACCTTATAGCTCTCTATAACTACCTGAAAGGAGGTTGTAGAGAGGTGGGGGTTCAGTTTTGGGTGCTGCAGGATAAGAAAGACATTGAGGTACGGGAGTGAGTCCAGAGAAGGACAACAAAGCTGGTGAAGGGTCTGGAGAAAATGTCTTCTGAGGAGCAGCTGAGGGAGCTGGGGTTGTTTAGTCTCTTGTGTGGGTCTCTTCTCACAAGTCACAACTAATGGGACAAGAGGAAATGGCCTGAAGTTTCACTGGGGGAGGTTTAGGTTGGACATTAGGAAAAACTTCTGTTCTGAAAGGGTTATCAAAGAGTGAAACAAGCTGGGAAATGGTCGAATCACCATCATTGGATGTATATAAAAGCTGTCTAGATGTGGTGCTCAAGGATATGGTGTAGTAGTGGCCGTGGTAGAGTTAGATAATGGTTGGACTTGATAAAAAAGGTTTTTTCACAACAATTCTGTGATTCTGTGAAGACCAGGCAGGTAGCAGGACCATAACCTCGTACAGATGAAGTACAACAGAGTACAAATTATTTCTTCGTTGCATGTGAACAAGGCCTCGGTTCAGCAGATACAACATGCAGCAAAGGTGGTTAGAGAAACAAGCCACGCTTGATACTCCAGGCTTTTCTGTATGCAAGTGAAAATATCTTTTTATTCATAACCCAAAACATAAGAAAACATTCCCAGTGTGACAACACAAGAGCTGAGGGAAGAGACTGTCAGTGGAGCAGTTTACTGGCAACTAGTTAGCTAACTAAAAAGGTGTTGATCACAACAGAACAGCCTCCTATGAGTTACAAACACCTTTGTACTTGAAATAAAGTTGCCAAAAATATTTCATAGTTTTTAAGAACTGTCAGGAATCCAGGCACTACAGATAAAGAGAAGACAATGAATTCACCACCAAGTTTAGATACTTAAAATCTTAGAAGGCAATGAACACAGAAGTCAAAAGAACCTCAGTATATTTTGGAAAATATATTTTTATATACATAATATATATTACATATGGCTTTCCTCAAATAGTAGCCCTGAAAATCAATTCACTGAAGCATAACAGTTGTTAGTAGTCCTGCAGAGCTTGTCAAGCAAAAGGACAGTGAAGTTAAATTGTGTATTTGGTACAACTGGCAAACCATGCTAAGAAACAGAACATGAATGGTAGAGTATTTTGAGAAGAAAAAAGAAAGATAAAAGAACACTCACTGACATCCCTGAAGATCATGCATTCATTGTTGATCAAGTAGAAAGTACACTCACTTAACTTTCCTTAGCTGCTTTATTTAATTCATACTGAGACCAATCTAAAGTGTCATAGACTGACTGCAGAACCAGCTTAAAGTGATGGGAACAGCAGATTCTTGATTATGTGACATCACCTCTTAGAAGTTTGTAAACAATCACATTATGACATGGGCAGTGCCACCTGCTAGGACACCATCTGATGTTTCTTTGCTCTTAACAGTCAGCTCTGGAACACAATGGGAATCAATACCTGCCCTATTGATATATTCACACTTTGAAAACACATGATCAGTATCAAATACCTACAAAGGAAACATATTCACAGTTGCAACAGCAGTATTCTGATAAGAATTAAAACTTCAGTCCTCACATGCTTGAGTCTCAGAGCTCTTTGCTTTGCTTCTTGTGGTCATGAAGAAACAGCTCTGTTATAGCTTTGTGCCATTGTGAACCCCAGTTGGACAGTTTTCCATCTAACAGAACACAGTATGCATGCGAAGAGTAGGTGCTGCCTTATCAGGAATGTATTTCAAGGCACCAGTAGGGACAAACATGAGTAACCTGTCCTGTTCATGAAAAAACTACTGGCAGTATTTCAAGCATAGCAATTGTTTTACTTTGTCAAGGCTGTCTTCAGGAAAAAAGAGGGTTTGAAACTTAGGCCAAAGTGTTCCAACTTGTATGCCCTAAGTTGTCACTGGCATAAATCACTATTTTGTCTTCTGTGTCCAAGTGACTTTATTTCATCACCCACAGCTACTAAAGGCTTTGACAGAAGACATATTCAATGCCTCTATAAATCAAAGTGGTTTTTATTTACACACCTACATTCAGTATAAAAACTTAAGAGAAAAAATAGCTTCTGAAATAGGGAAGTGCTGTTTTCCTCAGCCAAGTTTGTCCCCAAACATATGATGCAGATAAAAGAGAAAAAACCTCTCATGAGTACAGTAGAAGCATGTTAAAGATATTTCATAGTTAAATTGCTTCAGAGACAAATGCAGAAGTCAAGTCTTTAGGTGAAAAATCACACTGAATTAACTCATTTTCAGATTCGAAACAGAATAAATATATTCTGAAATATTACTGTAGTCCAAATGCTTGAGGTATAAAATAATGTCTTAGTAATCCATTACACAGGTAGACATTTGTTGCTAGAAGAACTGAAAATCTAGAAAAAATAAGCAAAAGTATGCATCGCTAGATAAAAACTTACAAACTCTATTTTTTAACAATAAGAAGAGGATTTATCTAAATAGGGATTCATCTAGTTATACACTGGTTTCTCCTTAATATCTAATAAAACATTAGATATCTATATATGAGAGAGACTGATGTACTTTTAATGTCAAACTGATGTGTTTAAGTAGAGATCCACAATAAAAAATTCAACAGATTTCAGGGTCAGTCACAGTAGACATGTTCAAACAAGCTGGGAAATGAGAACTGAGTCTCCTTACATCCTTCTGCTAAAAATCAAAACTAGCTTTTCTCTGAAGTCCCCAGAAGTGCTGGGCTCACCCATAGTAGAGCTGTAGACCACAAATGCAATTCGCTCACCACTCCACAGGGAGAAGAAATCGTGCCTAGTGGGAGTGCCTCTGCATTGCTTTGGAACAAAATCTCTGTGGACAAAAGCAAAAGAACAAACAAAAATCACCAATAAGGGTTATCGAAAACTTTGAAAAGTCACTGAAATCTGTGACAGCCACGGAAACTGAAAACAGGTTGAAGGGGTCCCTGTAGCCTCCTAGCTGCAAAATCCTGTGATGGCACTGCAGCTCTACCTGCCATCAATTTAGTTTCCCAGACACAGGGAGTCAGGGGGAGCGCCACATCAAAAGCATGTGTTCTCTTAGGCAGAGGTCTTCGGAAGCAGTCACTTAATAAAGGGCACCTCTCTCAAGCACCTTAAGCATGACTAGCGTTTTTTACAGCTACCACACATTCTTCCTATCAGCTTTGAATAAATCACAGATTCAGTTAACTTTTACAGGATTTCTTCTTCAACTCCATGCTTACTGTATGATTAGAAGCAGAAGCACTGATGTCTCTCAGCATACTTTTGGCTTCACAGGAAAGAGAAAATAAGAGAAACTTCCTCATCTAGTTTACCATTTCAAGGAGATTTAGGTACCTATCTATGCAGGTGCTTGATCAACCTTATTCTAAAAATGGCTAGTACATCTCCCTACAGTAATCAGAATGCAGGGTTCAGCACTCACTCATTTGCAAAGAACATAATTAATACAGTAGAAATCTTTGTTTCAAGTGTTGGCTTGGCTGAGCATGTTGAAAATTAGCCTCACATTGAATTCCTGCAGTTGATGCTTTCATTTACATTTAAAATGGGACTAAGATCCCTTCTGAGAAGTCTTTGGAAGCAGGGTTTGTGTCTGTCTGTATTTGTTTAAAAAGCTTTTAGTGTTCAGGGTTTTTTTCCCAAGTTTCAGACTTGGGAAGCAGTTGCAGGACTCTTCGTGATTTCCTGTTTGACCTTTTATTTATTAAAATACTCTAGATACATTTTAATTGCCTTTACAAATATTTATTACTGTTTCACCTGCTGCGAAAAGGAAACCCAATGCACTTGAAAGTATTTCCATAGCAGCATCTTAAATATCTGTGTAACCCCTGTTGAAATTCTGTTCTGTACATTTGTGACATTTAAAAGGACAGGAGTGCCTGCTTGGATCAATGAAAAGCACAGACTTAGAACGAAGGTTTCAATGCCACAGACAAGTCTTCTAACAATCAAGTTACAGGACATTAAATAACTGAGTCTCCTCTCTTAACCTGAATTTGCATCTGGAAAGTCTTTGCCTCTGAAAGTTTAATCAACTCAAAAGACTTGGCATTTTCTTCATTGTTCTCACAATGATGCTGCTCCATAATTGATTGTTGCAGCTGTACAAAATCTGGATTTCCGTAATCTCTGTTTCCTTATTTTATCACAGTTGATATTTTAGTGAAGTGCGGGATGGATAAACAACCATTCCACTAGATTTTTGCTACTGTGTACTACACTGTCCCCGTGAAACTTTACAGTTGCCTTATCAGACCCCAACTCTGAACATCACCACCCAGAACAATATATTTTCTCTACATATGAGTGAGAACTGGTTTCTACCCTTAAAAGCTGCTGTCCTGCCTGCTATCTGAAGTTATCTGCTGCTTTCCTGATAGCTTTCATATGCAGAATATGCTCTATTGATCCTTATCCATAACTCAACTCAATTAAACATGAACAGGTCACAGCCCAAATCCTCTACACTTATTCTTTGAGCATCTTCCTTGTAGTGCATTTCCATTTCACCTCTTCATCATTTCTTGGAGCCCCTCACAGCTCTTAAATTGGATTTCCTCATGTAGGTGAACCTGCTTTAGGCAGAGGAGTGGGCTATAGAACCCTTTAAGGTCTTTGTAGCCCTGTATTTTTCAATAAGTGATTTTTCTTAAGTTCAGCCTTAACTTTTTACTAGTACGCAAACAACTTAACAGCATGGCACTGAACTCAATGAAAATGCTTCTGTAGAAAGCTGTTTTGGTGTGTTTTCTGGCAACAAAATCATCTTGAAAAGTAACTAGGATTACCAGAGTAATCTAAGAATCATCCTGAACATAGAGTGCCTAAGCAGAGAATTAAACTTGAACTGTTTTTAAAAGGACAGTTAAGCATGTATTATTAAGTGTGTTACTGAATGGGGATAGATTTCAAGATGCAGTCAAGTGCATTTTTGGGTCCATATGTTTGGCTGCTGAGTATCTCTACTTTGATCCATGGTGGTATTTCTCAAAGCAAGTGAACCACAAATCACATGTTCTGAGACGGTTAACACCTTCATAAAAGCCTCATTATTGCACCAGTCTTACATTATATTAAGTTTTAAATTCATATCAAAATTCTGGCAGCCCTCAACCTCCCATTCATTGTTGATGGCGTGTTCTCCGCTCTCAGAGTTTCCATTTCCTACCCTTGTGTCGCGTGCTGGTCATAAACCAGAGCGAGATTTTGTTCATATTCTCGGGAACAGAATTAAGACTCAAAACGGAGTCAAAGTGCCAAGTGTCTTTATTTGCCAGACAAAAGTTCACAAAGCAGAGAGAGAAAGAGAGAAAGGAAAGGAAGGAAATAAGAGTCAGTTGCAATAGCTACCACCATGGATCTGCGGTGTCCCGTCAGTCCGATGTGCTTTCAGGTCCGGTGGGAGAACGTTCCATTCGATGTTCGTGGCTCCTGCTCTTTTATCAGGGACTGTCCTGCTTATCTGCACCTACCACCTGGCAATGGCATGCATGCCCAGCACCGTCTCTGAGGGGCCTTGGGTGGGTTTCAGGGGTCTCCGGACCCCTCGGTCTTCCAGGCCCTGGGTCTGGGCTCATGCGTAGGGGTGCGGTTGCAGCTTTCCACACTGATAAGGCACCATTTCTGACGAGCTGTGGTCCGGTTCGTGGTTTGGAGCGTGTCCCCACTGATAGAGCCAGGTTGCTTTGTCATCACCTCGGACAAGCCATCGTCCAGTTTGTAGTTTTCAGTCTGTTTACACTGATACAGCAATGTTGAGGCATACACTACACTGCCCTTGTCACCGTCTCTGACACCTCGCTAATGTCTAACTAATGTTATTCAGCTTCTATAGATTTTAACACAGTAACCTTTAGGATTTACATCTCTTACATTGTCTTTGTTTGGGTTAGATACTTGCAAAAGTTTAATTTAAAGCTACATAGTTGGTGAAGACAGCTTAATATAAGCATCTTCCTTTCTTACCAATATTTTCTAAAATATGTCTGGATGATCTTGAAAGCAGTTTCCATTCACAAAGAGACACAAAAAGTCTCAGTGAACATCATTCAGATACTGATAAAACACACAAAGGTCTATAAACTGCATACACAATATAACCTTTTCATCAGTTTGTTACTTGTTTCTGTGCATAAACAAGTGACAGTATTACTAAGAATCCAGCTCAGCTGGCATGAAAGTTACCATTTCTGCCTCTTCCTGGACTTCCTGCCACTGACTGTTCTTCTATGCAGTTATGAAGACTCATAACCACATACAGCAAGATTTAACTAATATTATTTCGTACTACAATAGTAACTTCTGGGATATCAGTACAAGAACTAAATTTAAACTGAAACCACATAATGACCCACACTTCATTCAGGAAAAGAGAACATTGAAGATAAACATTTACAGACCCAGGCTACACAGGAAAAGTCTGCTGGACTGACTGCAGCAAATAAAACCCCACTAAACATCAAATAGCAGATAACTATATTGCTATGTTTTAAGCAACAATTTGCAACAATATTAAGAAAAAGAGATTTTTTTTACCTAAAATCCAAAATGGTACCTCAGGCACTAGTTATGCTTCATCTGTTAGAAGTACTTTTCTGAAGTACCAAAGCTTTCTGTTGAACAAACTTCATTTTCATGCTCTTGTTTTCTTACCTTCAAATGACACTTAATACAAAAGCCATTCATCTCCCATCAATGAGATTGGTCACAAAAATAAAGTTACCCATATATACAGGGTGCACAGAATAGAGTAGTAATCATGTAGCATATTTGCTGTGTGCAAGTTGCTGTGCAGGCACTCCAAAAAGACAACAGACCTTTATGTAAGTGAGAAACTGCAAGATTAGAGATAAACTTCAGGATCCGCCACTGGATTACTGAACAGACTCATGCTGGGTCTGAATATGGCTCAGTGTGTTTTGAAGTTCACAATATTTGGTGTCTGTAAGTCTCCAGATAAAATTATTTTCTTTCTGCATTTGTACATACATGCAAATTGGCTGTGGCAAACATGGTGAATTCTATCTTAGAAATTTGGACCAAGAGTTATGCTGCAGATGTTTTCCAGGAAAAATACTTACCATGATAAACTTATGTTTCATGAAATGTGCCCTAAGTTAAAACTGAAATACAGTACAAGAAACTGATCTGATAACTTCAGATGAGGAATATCGTCTTAAATGATTTTTCCTGTGTAACATCATGAAGTATTACAAAAAAACACTTTTATGTCCATTTCACTAATTTGCCACACTTTTAATGAAGTTACTGATTAAAAAAGAAAAAAAACATTATTTACTGAGTCTCAGGTAGGAACACATTAATAATCCTAGTTTAAATCACACATTTAAGAGAATTAATTCTGTTTAGTAAATAACTGTCTATTAAATGATTAATCTTTTGATTGTTTTAATTAGAAGTTGCCAAATGTATATTATATCTTCTGCTAGAGTATAATAAATTATTTATGCACTTAGTTGGCTTACAGGCTCAACAAATTGCTTTGTCAGAATGACTTACTAATCTATCACTTTTTCAGTATAAAGAGGGCAAAGTGTAAAAGAACCCTAATAAATTTACTAACCACATCATGTAGATAATGAAATTAAACAAATTAAATTAAAATTTCTGTTGCACACATGACTAAGCAGGGGAATGTTCTTGGAGTATCTGAGGTTAATAATAAATTGAAATGAATCTAATAAATAATTGTTTCTTACTTCTAGAAATATCTGCATTTCAAAGTCATTTCCAATGCAAGCTCAGGGCAAAATGTGTTCTTTTTACTTTTTCTGTGGCAGTTCTTCAATCAAAGCAAGACAAATAACAGAAGTTACTCCACCCTGCTCCATATATGCCCTCTACTTACTAGTTCCAGGTGCCAATCAGGCTAGTACCTCAATACAGAAATTACCATGGGGGTCTACCTCACTAGCCTGTCTCTGAGGAGATGAATAAATGCCTCACCAGGGAGATCTACATCCCAGTTCCTACTGAAGTCACAAATTAATTTTGGAAAAAAATTTAAAATTCCAGTGCTCACCTATATCTGCTGTATGTGCACACCAATGGTATCTTTAACGACGATTTGTCATTTATGGGACTAATTACAACAGCAGAGGCTGAAATTTAGATCTAGATTTTGCCCCTATGTCTCTCACACGCAAAGAGACAACCTAACAAGACTTTCAAACATAAGCATAACAATACTGAGATAGTCAGTATATAAACCTGTGCTTGGAATCCTGTCACTAGTGAGGTAACAGCTCCTTTCTACCTAAGAAGAGTATCATGTCAAAGTGTTAAAGTGCTCAGTGCTTAAATCTGCACAGTGTTGATAGACAAATTATCCTCTTAAAGCTGAAATTGAAAGAAAACATTGTTTTTAACCATCTGTTTCATAATCAGCCTAACTAATTCAAACTTTTGTATAAGCTGCCCTGAGATTTATCCATAGTTCCTCTGATAGCTAAGAATCAGCTTTACATTGGAGAGTTGGGGAGATATGGAATTGATGGATGGGCTGCTAGACAGATAAGTAATTGGCTGAATGGCTTTATACAAAGAGCTGCAGTCAATGTCCAAGTGTAAACCAGTAATGAAGGGAGTCCCTCAAGGGTCTGTAGTGGAGCCAATGCTATTTCAAATCTTCATTAATGACATAGTCGGACTGACCGCTCCTTCAGCAAGTTTGCAGGTGACACCAAGATGAGTGGTTATGTTGGACATAAACCAGCAATATGTGCTTGAAGCCCAGATAGCCAAGTGTAACTGGGGCTGCATCAAAAGCATGACCAGCACATCAAGAGAGGGTATTGTCTTTCTTTACTCCACTCTCACCTGGAAAACTGCATCTTAGTCTGGGGTTCCTAGTACTAGAAATACATGGACCTGTTTGAGCAGGTCCAGACAAGGGCCACAAAAATGGTCAAAGGCCTGGAATGCTTCTTCAATGAAGAAAGGATGAGAGAATTGGAGCTGTATAGCCTGGAGAAGAGAAAGGCCTCAGAAGACCTTATTGCAGCCTTTTGATATATGAAGGAGGATTATAAGAAAGATGGAGAAAGACTTTTTACCAGGCCCTGTAATGACAGGACAAGGGGCAATGGTTTTAAAGTGAAAGACGCTAGATTTGTATTGGATATAACGCAGAACTTCTTTATGATGGGGGTGGTGAGACACTGGAGGTTGTCCAGACCAGTTGTGGATTCTCTGTCATTGGAAGTGTTCAAAGTCAGGTGGGACGGGGCGTTGATCAACCTGATCTAGTTAAAGATCTCCCTACCCTTGGGACAGGTGTTGAAACCAGATGATCTTTGAAGGTCCCTTCTAACTCAAACCGTTCTATGTTTCTATGATTCCACATACCACGAATCTTCCCTTAGTGAGGGTACTAGATTGTAGTATAGAGACCTGTTTTTCCCCAGACTTGGTACAAGAGTTGTTATGTTCTGACATTACCCTGTGAGACTTTGTTAATAGTCATTTGGTGGGGACTGGTACAGAAAAAGACAGAGAATGGAATTGTTTAAGGCTTTGGTTTGGGGGAGGGGGTGTGGGTGGATGGGAATAAACAAACAAACTAGAAATCCGGTGCAAGTATGTGAAACGAAACAAAACAAAGTAAGATTATTTACATCTCTTCCACAGTAGTCCTAAGAATATTTTCAGAAGGAAATACTGTTAGAGAGAGGAGATCTGGTGACATGGGGCCTGAGAAGACATTAGCGTTCCTAACCACTGAAGTACCATGTGTCTTTCCAAAATTCCTTCAGGGCCTCCATATTTTTTCTTGGCATGAACTAGTTGCCTAATGAAAGATCATATCAAATACATGTTTCTGATTTATAGTGTTCTGCTTCCTGGACACTTATTTTATTATTTACAAGAAAAAAAAAACAAAAATAAAACCAAACCCCAATACACCTCTTTAAGTTAATATAAATAGCATGAAGACATTGCTTTCAGAACCTGTGTCCTTGAAGAGCTGATAGATGTTACCTGCTTGTTGCTGAATGCAGACAGGCATTGCTGAGCTTACACAGCAGGAATACCTATGATTTCATTTCATCACCAATGTTGGTGTACAAGAAGGGGCAAACAGGCACACTGAGAACGTACACGTGAACTGAATGGAACTAAAAATGAAACATAAACCATCTACAGCAAGTTCCAAAGTTGTTGTTCAAAAGTATTTGGCATCCCAGTTATCTTTCTCTAGAAAAATTAATTTTTCTGCTGAAAAAAAAAGAAAGCTTCTCCTGCCTTCATGTTTTCCCATATAAAATTATGTAGAATTTTCTGGCTACAGTTCTCCATTTCTGAATCATTTACAATTTTCTGCTACGACACGCTTCACCCACAGCACTGCAAGGTAAAATACCTCTGCTGAAAATTGTGTAGATAAGTGCACACCAGAACTATTGACTTAAAATTCATTAGGCAGAACCCAGAAATAAAAACCATTTAGCACAGTATAGAATACTGACTTGAGAAGTAACTTACCTTTGATTAGCAACCTCCCTTTTGTTTTTTGCTTTTTTTTTCCTCTCTTCCAATGGGGCATGTGCATATACACCTCTCCCATGAATGGTGTCCAATCTAACAGTTTAGCATAAACTGCTGCCAATAGCCCAGCCCTGCAGCATTTTTCATTGCATTAGGCAGCAAGTGCTCTGTACTCATGCTGGTGATTCTGACATAGCCCCTGACCCGTTTGACTTCTTTCAACAATATTTATGCTATGCTTTGCAAGACTCATGTTAGCTGACATCTTTCAAACCTCTGTTTTGTACTTCCAGATAAAATTTTCTGATATCAGGAATCTCAAAAAGTGTAGGAGACTTTTCTCCAAAGATCTCCAATATTCTTATAAGAATTCGGTTCTTCAAAGTCAAGAGTGGACTTACTATGTCTGCTGTTCAAACCAGCCCTTACTGTAGCAGGGCTTCCAGGAATATAGAAGTAGTTTCTCTGAGGAAAACTAAAGTATGTATTTCCGTTTGTAAAAATTATGAATCCAGGGCAAAGAAGTAAAGAACAGGAATCTTCATAAGCACTGGGTTCAACTTGTCTAACAAGTATCTATTACAGTTTCAAAACCCAAAGTTTCCCAGCTCTCAACCCCCAGTGCTGCATCCACGAAGGCAATTTTTACTCTTATCTTTCCTGTAAAATATATATCCAAACAAGAAGCAAGTTCTAAATATATTTCCACTGAGCCTCAAAATCTGAAACACATGAGCCAGTTCTGAGCCCATTCAGTGTTTACGCTCTCCTGAAGATATCAACAAGGAAAACTAGACATTGCCACAATGCTGTTGGCTTTGTTCTTCTGGAAACCTGCGTGGCTGACAGCTGAAACTGGCAAGCTTCATGTTTCTTTCAGAGGAGAGGTAAACCTGGATACTGAGCTTTGTTTGGACATTGGTGAACACTTCAGGACTACTTCTTTAAGCTAAAGGAGCCCACAGCACATTTTTAACAGAAAAAGTGCTTTGTACTGTACAGGGTTAACCACCCTGAGGGTAATGTGGAACAGACTTCCATAGGAGCATCTATTTGGACAAATGTTAATTCTCACTCCCAGAAGGGACTCTGCCCTAATGATTATGAAATCCTAATAAGGTAATATAAAAAGACTACTGCTATCCAAATGACCTCCAAAACAGCATCTGGATTCAGGGAGGGACTGCTGAGAGGAAAATCTGAACAAAGGGGATCAGCAGTTTTAGAGACAAGGGTTCATTTGAACAAACTAATTTTTCTAGCACTGAAAAACAAATACACCTGCTGGAATTTGATTTAGGAAAAAAAAATCACAAGTTCCTACTCCACAGAGGAAATGTATTTTTGACTACTTCTGAATTAAGGATGGAGTTTTAAATGAGTAATAACTAGAATGGATATTTCTGAATTTCTCCTCAAGAGAAGTTGTCTAAATAATTATTTATTTAAGTTTTTAGGTTGTAGAATGACATCAGAAAAATCAAAGAGTTTATTTCGGGTTATAAGATGATAATTCTTTAAATCTCACACAAGCAGCATTTACACCCTGTTCATGGATTGTAAAATGGTCAGGTCCTGCACTCAAAACCCAAACACTGACATGATGCATATTCAGGATCTTTAGGAAACTATCACATTTCCAGCAAGTAGAAAATCACTTTCCTAAGAACTCCTAACTAGGTAGGGGTCAGTAGAGTTGCCTCTAAAGCAAAACAAAACAAATCCCTCTCTACTATAATAATAGAGTTTTACTTGGAACTGAAAGGAGACACAAGAACTGTGTTGACAGTATCACACAGGTGAACAGTGCTTCTCAAGAGAACATGAATAAGCACAGACCCATAGGTTTTTACTTTTTACCCCAATACTATTACTTACAAATACTAGAATTCAAACAGGATTACACAAAACTATTTGATAGTACTAAGGAAACATAACAAATGCCTTTGTTTTCCTAAGGAATTCTCTTTAGATCTATTCAGAGAATCATAGAATAGTTTGGGTTGGAAGGGACCTTAAAGGTCATCTTGTTCTAATCCCTGTGCCATGGCAGGGACACCTCCCACAAGACCAGGCTGCTCAAAACCTCATTGTCCTGATTTGACCAAGAGCAGAATTAATTATGTTCATTGATTTTACTTTTCAGATCATTCTCTTCTAACTAACTGCACTGTCTGAAGTTAATGGCAGATTTTCAGTGTCTGCTTCCAGCAATGGTAGCGCTCAATGTTTATATTACTACTGAGGAATAGTATGCAGAAAGGCTTTTGCTTATACTCATTCCTATAGAAACTAAAGTCACTGCTAAACCTTGTGTACCACGTTGGAGTGTTGTAAATTAAAAAGCCACACCTGCAAGGAAGGAGTGGACAGGACAGGTGACCCTAAACTGAACAACAAGGTATTTCATGACATATGTGTCTTATTCAGTATGAAGCTGAGGGATGAGATGGTTAAACTCTCTTCTTCAATGTCTGGTGTCTGAGAAGAACTCTATCCATTACACCTGCAGTCCTAATCCATTCATTCTTTAATCCAGTTCCAGAAGCCAGGTCCTGAATGGTCCCTGTCTGCCACTGAGTCCAATGCCTGTTCCCCAGCATCAGTGATGACGGTAGTGTAATTGCCATGGAGAAGGGGAGACTGGGGGATTGTTTTTCATAGTGGTTTTGTTTGTATTTCATTTTATTTTCATTATTTATTAAAGCAGGTTTAGTTTTCTAATCCATAAGTCTCTTTCCCTTAGTGCCTTTCTCTTCCCCTTTGGGAAGCGTGGAGGGGTAAAAGGAGAGTGTCTGTCATTTGTCTAGTGGCCAGCCCAGCCCTAAACCTTGGCACCCATCCAACCTGGCCTTGAACACTTCCAGGGAGGGGAAATCTACCACATCTCTGGTCAACCCACTCCACTGTCTCACTGCCCTTGCTGTGAAGAATTTCTTCCTGATACCTTATCTAAACCTACCCTCTTTCAGTTCCAAACCACTGCCCCTCAACCTATCACCACACTTTCTGATAAAAAGTCTCTCCATATCTTTCCCATAGGTCCCCTCTAAGTACTTGAAGGCCACTATAAGATCTCCCCAGACACTTCTCTTTTCCACAGTCACAGTGTCTTCGACTTGAATTTAAACTGGAGTTCCAGCCTGTCCAGTGCAGCAGCACAGAAACATCAGTGATGCCCTGGCCATCTGCCAGCCCAGGCACATTGCCACTGCTGCTATCAAAGTGTTCCCAAGCATGGCAGAGGAAGATGATCAACAGGACAGCAAGCAGTGACAGCAAAATGCAGCTACTAAGGAGCGCTAGACTCTGCTGTAAAGCAAGAAAGCCCCATGGCAAGAACAGGAGCCTACCAACTAATAGCTAAACAGCAATAGCAGCTATAAATTCCATCTATCACATTCCAATCAAATCTGTCATTGAACCTTCCAAGCCCCATCTTGGGTGCCAAAAAGAACTGTCATTGTTTAACCCCAAAAATGTGTGAGGAAAATGCCCTGCAGATATCAAGGTCAGTGAAGGACGGAGAAATGGTGTTCCAGACCCTAGAGCAGAGATTCCTCTGCAGCTTGTGATGAAGACCATAGTGAGGCAGGCTGTCCCCCTGCACCCAGTGCAGGTCCACAGTGGAGCAGATATTCACCTGCATCCCATGGAGGTCCCCATGCCAGAGCAGGTGGATATTCCCTGAAGGAAGCTGTGACCCCACAAAGAGCACCTAGCAGGATGTGTGGCCCCATGGGGGATCCACGCTGGAGCAGTCTATTCCTGAAGGGCTGCAGCCTGTGGAAAGGACCCATGCTGGAGTAGTTCTTGAAGAATTGCAGCTCATGGGAAGGAACCATGTTGGAGAAGATCATGAAGGATTCTACGCTGTTGAAAGGACTCCAGGCTGGAGTGGGGAAGAGTGTGTGAGGAAGGAGTGGCAGAGGCAATGAGTGATAAACTGTTTCTAACCCCCAATCTCTGTACCCTGTACATCACTCAGGAGAAGAAGATAGGACTGTCAGGAGTGAAGCTGAGCCTGTGAAAAAGGGAGGGGTGGGGGGAAGGTGTTTTTTATAAGATTTATTCTTATTTTTCATTACCCTATTATCTTATTAATTGGCAATAAATTAAATTAATTTCACCAAGCAAAGTCTGTTTTGTTCATGATGGCAATTGCTGCATGATCTCCCTGTCCTTATCTCAACCCCTGAGCTTTTCATCACATTTTCTCCCCCTGTTCCATGGCCTTGGTGGACACGTGGCAGCCAGCCAGGGTCAACCCATCATGTACATAAGTACTGGCATTATGAAAGACAACATTATACGATTAACTGCACTCCTGGAACATTAACCTGGATTTCTTTCAAGGATTTATTACTATTACATACTAAAGAAATGCCATCTTACAAGGAACCACACAGCTTCCCTCTTTCATACACTCACCATCAGGTCAGAAGCAGGACAGGGAAATCCCAACACGCTGCACCTTAGCATTAAGGATGGTGTTAGAAGGCCCGCCAGAGCTCTTTTCTCTCAGACACACCCATATTTGTTCCTTCTATAATCAATTCTCAACATTTTTCTCAATCCTTGCAGCAGTCTAGGAGTGGGATCTGCTCTTCCCATATTTATCATTCCATGTTTAACAACCCCATGTGTAACAACCCCAGGTAGCACTCCAGGCTGGGGGAGGAGGGGCTGGAAAGTGCCTGGCAGAAAAGGCCCTGGGGGTGCTGGGGGACACCCGGCTGAGCAGGAGCCAGCAGTGTGCCCAGGTGGCCAAGAAGGCCAAGGGCATCCTGGCCTGGCTCAGCAATAGTGTGGCCAGCAGGAGCAGGGCAGGGATCGTGCCCCTGCCCTCGGCACTGGGGAGGCTGCAGCTTGAGCACTGGGCTCAGGTTTGGGCGCCGCAGGAGAAGAAAGACATTGAGGGGCTGGAGCGAGGGCAGAGAAGGGCAAGGGAGCTGCTGAGGGCTCTGGAGAGAATGTCTTGTGAGGAGCACTGAGGGAGCTGGGCTTGTTCAGTCTGGAGAAGAGGAGGCTGAGGGGAGACCTTCTTGCTCTCTGCAGCTGCCTGAAGGGAGGTTGGAGTGAGGTGGGGGTTGGTCTCTCCTCCCAGGTAACTGGTTATAGGACAAGAGGAAATGACATCAAGTTGTGCCAGGGGAGGTTTAGGTTGGATATTCGAGGTTTAGGTTGGATATTAGGAAAAAAAATCCATACTGAGAGATTGATGAGGCCTTGGAACAGGCTGCCCAGGGATGGCTGGAGTCGCCATCCCTGGAGGTGTTCAAAAAACATCCAGATGTGGCACATCAGGAGATGGTTTAGTGGTCCTGATAAATATTTAGTAGATGTTTGGACTAGATGATCTTGAAGGTTGTTTCCAACTTTAATGATTTTATAATTCTTTGATTCTATCATCCAAGAAAAAAACAAAAGCACTTTTTTCCTTAACTCCCCAATCCTAGCCTGCTGGGGCCATGCCTGAGTTAGCTGCAGTGAGCAGGCAGGAAGACCAAATAAATCACCATCACACCTTCACATGAATCTATAAGAAAGATCTTTTTAAAGCCTTAATTTGGTGGAGAAAGCAGGCTGCAAACCATGGCAGTTACTATACACACCAGGTGTCATCCTGACTGTATCATCCCTCATTCCTCTTCCAAACAGTAAAAAGACACAATCTCATGACAAAAGGAAGTCCTGTACTGTCTTTCATGTTAACATACAAAGACCTCATACTCAACTAGCATGCTTTTATTCAGGCATATGATTTCTAGACTCATTCCTCATTTACTCATTCCACAGATGATTAGAAGTAGTCTACTCTTTAAACTCCACAGATTCTTGTCCCTTTCTGATGGCCAGTCATACAGTGACTGAGTACCATGTGACTGTATTCCTAGAATACCACGTGATTCTGTGCTAATGATGGCAAGCTTCACAACATTTACATAACTTAATTGGGATATTTTACTTTTTTTTTAATCACTCTGAAATATTACCACACAGATTGTAACAAAATACTGACAGGATCTACTGGTCCTGTGATTTCTGTATCCCACACAGAGGGCTGTAGTTATTCCAGCTGCAACATTGAAGTTCTCTCCACAATATTATGATAAAGAAACTAAAGTTTCTGTAGCCCTGACAATTATTCCATGTACTGAGATAATAACACACTTGTATAAGTTGCCCATCTTACCATGCTACCAAATTTCCCTTCCAAACAGTGGATGTGAAATTCACATAACATGAAATCTATATAATGTCTACCTTCCTGGTAGACACTACCTGCTGCCTAACTTGCACTACTGGTAAAACGTACAGAATCATAGATTTACAGAAGGGTTTAGGTTGGAAGGTCAATTAAAGGTCAACTAGTCCAACCCCCTGCAGTGAGAAGGTGTGTCCTCAGATAGATCAGATTGCTCAGACACCCAGACAACCCTACCTTGAATGTTACCGGAGATGGGGCAACCCTGTTCCAGTGTTTCACCACCCACAATGTATAAAATTTCTTCCTTATATCTAACCTAAATCTACCCTCTTTTAGTTTAAAACTATCAGCCCTTGTCCTGTTGCAACAGACCCTGCTACAAAGCCTGTCCCCATCTTACTTATAGGCCTCCTTTAAGTACTGGAAGGCTGCAATAAGATCTCCCCAGCACCTTCTCTTCTCCAAGCTTAACAACGTCAACTCTCTCAGCCTGTCCTCTTAGGAGAGGTGCTCCAACCCACTGATCAACTTTGTGGCCCTCCTCTGGATCCACTTCAACATGTCTATGTCTTTCTTGTGCTGAGTGCTCTGGAGTTGGACACAGTACTCCAGGTGAGGTCTCACCAGTGTGGACTAGAGAATCACCTCCCTCAACCTGCTGGCCACGCTTCTTTTAATGTGGTCTAGGATATGGTTGACCTTTTGGGCTGTAAGGACACATTGCCAGCTCATGTCCAGCTTTTCATCTGCCAGTAAAGCAATGTCCTTCTCAGCAGGGCTACTTTTAATCTCTTCATCCTCTGATTTGTATTGATACTGAGGATTGCCCCAACTCAGGCACAGGACCCACACTTGGTCTTCTTGAATCTCATGAGGTTCTCATAGGCCCACTTCTCAGTCTTGTCCAGGTCCCTCTGGATGACATCCTTTTCCTCTGGAATGTCAACTACACCACTCATCTTGGTGTCATCTCCAAACTTGCTAAGGGTTCCTTTGATCCCACTGTCTAATCATTGGTGAAGATATTAAATAACACTGGTCCCAGTACAGACCCCTGAAAGATACCACTTGTCACTGATCTCCATCTGGACATTATGTTGTTAACCACTACCCCCTGGATGTGACCAATTCTTTATCTTCAGTACAGTCCAGCCATGAAATCCATATCACTCCAATTTATAGAGAATTACGTTTTGGGACACCAAGTCAAAGGCCTTACAGAAGTGCAGGTAGACAACATCCATAGCTCTTCCCTTGTCCACTGATATAGGCACTCCATCATAGAAGGCCATTAATCTAGTCAGGCAGGACTTGCCCTGCCTGAAGAACTGATACTTACTGTGTAGTCACAGTGAACAAATATTTTATTTATATAGTAAAACCAGTGGGTTGTTATCACACTGGCTTTCACTCTTTTGGAATTGCAATACATAGATCAGCAGAAAGTCTTCTGACATCAATGGGGCAGAATCACGATGTAACTCCTCTCCTAGCAGCTTGTATGTTTTAAGCAATGGACATTAAAAAGACAATGTTGTGACGGTGGGGGTGTCAGCAGATATGGTTACACTAAAGCTGTTCATTGTAAATTCTCATCTATTAGCAGATGCCTATCGCTCAATAGTATAGGCTTTCAGGATGCTCTCACACTTGTTTTCTCCCTTCTTCACAGAGAAGCTCTGCAGGTTTTTCTGGTTAATAGCTGTTTTAAAATCAAAACTTTGCAAGAAGATGTGACATACCCTCTTGGGTATGGTAAAGTCAAATGCCACCCAAGTGAAAGCCATCAGAAACTTTTGAATAAGCAGGAGAAATGGAAGTTTTCCAAGCCATTTAATTTGCTTAGTCATGGTAACTTTGCACATTTCATCTGTCTTAACTGAGACCATGAAACTAAGGCAGAAGATAACCAAGACTCTTCTGTAGAAGAGGTAAAGAGTTTTGCCAAACCATTGCAAAATGAAGATAGGTAGGAAAGACGCTGGTATCCAGAGCTTTTATATTTTATATTTTCTCCTCTTAGGCAAATTAAGACTAAAGCTTAGATGTATGTGTGCATTCAAGCTACATTTAAATATCACAAGGTAGCTTTGAAAGACATAATTCTTTTCCAGAAGCAGTCTGCTTTCTAAGATTTTGACTGCACTTTAACTAACTGGAAAATGGGTTCCTTTCAGGTTTCAATCTGAATGTAGCAGAAAATACGGAAAAAGAATATGTTATTTCTTATGCATATGTATATATATATATAAAAGAAAAAATCATGAAAAAGCTACCTAAATGTAACAAAATGTAATGATTATTCAGCCTTGTTCTAGTTCTGAAATAAGTTGTCATCTTTCACTTAACTCCATAAGAGAGTTAATAAGTTATTGGGATTGGTTATATTTTAAGTCAATATGGTTAAGAGATTGACTTCCTCAATGTTCATGTTACAGTTGTCTTTGTTCAAAAAGAACTCAAAATCTTTTAATAACATGTTCTGAGGAACAAGAACAATGTAACTTCAATCTTTTAAAACTGTGGTCTTGAGACACCACATAGTTTGTCACTATAGCTTAAAATAATATTTAAATGTTACTTAATTAAAACCAGAAAGAGAACCTTGCTTTGAGCACAGGTCTAGAAGACTTTTTCCAACGTAAATACCACGACTGAGAAAGAGCACAGAAATTTTATTTCATCTGGGAAATCTGCTGTGCATTCACTCTTGTCCAGTCTTACATTTGAGTTGTTATATTCACAGCTAGGCAAAACAGTATTTTCTGTAATATTACAGTTAAACAACAATAAGCATTGAGGAAAATCTGAGGTTTTTTTCTTTTTTTTCAACTTCTCTTTTCCCCAGTTTTTTTCTCATTTACTCAGTATACTTCACTTGCATCTCAACTTCAGATGCAAGAAAGCAGGATGCCTTATCACTATTACCTCTTGATGCCTAAAGCACATCCCATTTTAGCCCAGCTGCATATGCCTTGTTTTTATAGACTTATGCTTTAATTCATGATGAGGAATTTCAATGTTGTACAGAAAATCAAAGACGAAAAAGATGAGCCATGCTTTTAGATACAGAGGAACAGCAGCAGACAACTGTGACAGAGCATCGGCCTACAGTAAAAGGAGGGCTTTGAGGCTTCTGGAGAAAGTGAATTTACAATTTCTGTGGAAACAAAGTACAAACTCTACAAAATTAACTCATTCATACATAGAATCAGAGAAACATAGAAAGGTAGGCCTTGGAAGGGACCTCTGGAGATCATAGAGTCCAACCCCCCTGCCAGAGCAGGGTCACCCAGGGCAGCCCACACAGGAACAGATCCAGGGGGGTTGGAAAGTCTCCAGAGAAGGAGACTCCACCACCACTCTGGGCAGCCTGTTCCAGCTTTCCCCAGCCTGGCCTTAAACAAACACATTTTTTATTACAGTACATAGGCTAGTTTCTAACAGTTCTGAAAGACTAAAACCAGAAGGAAAGGCCTGCTCCTCTGTTCAAGGAAGCTGAAGCAGTTCAGTGCTAGCAAAAACACAATCAATTGTTCTCTCAAAAAAAATTCTCCCCAAAAAAACCCCAAACCAGAAGTTCTGAATCTCAATCAAAACTTGCCATTTGATTTCTCTTAACAGTTCTGGATGTAAACCATATATACAGATGAATACAGAATTCAGAATAAATTCAGAACCACAGAATAAACAGACATGACACCTGTATCTTCCCCCAGTCCAGATCTGGTCCAGTTCTCAGATGAAGTGTGTGTGTTTAAGACCTCAACCCAGTAGTTGGTGCAAATTGATATAGCTATGTTGATAAAGCTGCTGTAAAATGCAGCTGTCACCACTGGAGTCTACAAGATTTCTGATCTTCTATGAGAGTGCCTTATAACTGTTGTCTATTCCATTGACTCACAACTACAACTTGGCCAAACATATGAATGCAGTTTTGACATCCGGCCCTTAAAATCCATTATCTCTTTGCAACAGTGTGCAAAACTGAAAACCGAAACACAAAAAGTAGGGGAGGGAAAAATCAATGCAGCCCTGTAATGATATTATTCCAAGCATCTATGTTAAGTCTGCACATCCTTTTCCATACCCAATTTGCTATCAGCTTCTGTCAACAACCTGCTGAATACCACAGGGAGTGGGAGGCGAAGGATGATTAATGCTCACAGCTTCCTTTGTAAGTGAGCAATATTGTGAACATACTGCTGTACTAACACTGGGATTAGCAGTCCTCTGCTTAATGCTGAAGCTTTTCTTGTATGTTGAAAGCACAAGAACTGATGACAAGAAGTGTTTCACATATTCTACGACAGCACTCCATGTATTTATGCAACAAGGAAAAAAAAGGGATAAAAATAAGCAAGTTTTGAAACTTGTCTGTAGCTACACGGGAAACAGGTTGATGAAACAGTTCAGCACTGAAATAAACAAGTTTTCCATAAGAAAACAAAGTATATTTGCACAATTTTAATAGAGGAAATCTTGTTTTAAAGAAAAATAGACACAGTAGAACCTGAAGTTACAAGAGGAAAGGATGTCTCCTTGCTTCTTTTTTTTATCTCCAGAGATAGAGAGCTATTGACACTGTTTGACCAAAAACTTAGCAAAATCACTTGCAAGATTGTTGCCAGCATAGTGAAGTTCAGTACCTTCATTATTCTTCTATGGTCCTCATATTTCATTTGTAGACAAATAATTGGTTTTTTGTTTGGTTGGTTGATTGGTTCGTTTTCAAATACTAAACCTTCTTTGTTCATGTTTAAACTTTTCTCAGAAATCAGAAGAATTAAAATATTACCAAAAAAAAAAAAAAAAAAAAAGAAAGTGTCTTTTTGCACTAGGTCAAGGTAAAATATGAAGTACTGCTTCTAAGATATTTTCCACCACCTCAGAGAGAAGGCTGCACAGGACAGTTAGCTGACTGGGTAGTAACCAACATTTCAGATTTTAATTTTTCTTCTAGGAAAGAAGATAATTACTTCACTTTTTAATTTTATCTTTACACTCTCCCAGTATATAATAGCTATGGTGAACTCCAGATAAGTATTCTCCTGTCATTTTGTATCTTTTTGGGTAAAGAAAACGTAAGCCAACAACCCCTACACAATTTTTTATTTGCTAGAAAATATCTGACCCTAGAATCAGTTATTTGTTAATTATTCTAGAAATGAAAATCCGTACAATTAAACAGTCGTATTGGTCTGGACCATGCCACCTGGTCTTAGCTGACTTTTAGGAAGACCCGTCAAAAGCACTGAATGTACCTCTTTCCTAGGAGCCCCATTCATGTTTTGTAGCATTTCAGGTTTTCTATGTGCATATGACCAGCCTATGAAGACAGAGTTCTCTCCTCACCACAGTCTTGGTGGTATTTCTGTGCCTCAGGAGGAACACTTATTGTTAAATGTAGGCCTGTATCAAAGACTATTCATGCTTTATGGCCAGACTGCCTTCTTTGTCCTGACAGAAAAAAATCATCCTCAAATGCCTGCTCATACACTTTTCTGACAGCCTTGAGAAAATTGTGGGGAAGCCCTCCCATCCAAGAAAAAAATCCTACAGACAACCTTATTTGTCCTTTCTTCATCTTTTCTTTTAAGCTTCACTTCAGCCATGGCAACCAAGAGCACTTTCCCAGACATTTCTTTTTAAGAGCTGTTGACCGCTCCCTCAGTGCAGCTAGCACCACCTGCCACCTCCCAGTTTACCTTTTGGGTTTCTGCAAGTCTTAAGCTTGATTAAGTTTATACACTTCATAATACTGTAGCTCTGATACCTCTGTAAATAGGGAAGACTCCTTCAATAAGACATGAGGAATTTAAAGAGGACAGATGTTGCAGCTCCTTGCATGTCCCTTTTCATCTTCCTCCTTTTTAGTCTTTTGTCAGGGATACTGGACAACAGTCACCCTTTTACAGAAGAGATTTAGTCTCGTTATCTGTACAGCTCAACACCACCTTAGCTATTGCAGCTTCTCTATTTAGAGACCATAGTCTTTTAGATCAACACTTTTCTCTTACAACTAACATGGGAGCCATTTCTTAAGCATTGTCTCTATACTGCCAATCTGCAACCTCCATCGAGAGCTTCAACACTTAGCAGTTCTCACCTGCCCCCAATGCTTTTCCCCATGGTTTTTCCTTCAAAGCCTAGTGACAGAAAGAACAGTTTTCTTGTTAGCATCTCAGTCACTATGGCTGGAGCTCAACCATATTCCTTTTCCCTCATTTCTTTATTTTTCCTTCCTTTCCAAGATAAAATCTTCTAGAGTACCTGGATACATTCTTTTATCTTAGTTTCCCATGCTCATCCTTAGTGTGGCTCCCATGTTCAGCCAGCTCTCTGTAATACTTGCTGGGCCAAAGCATCACAATTACCTTTTCCACTGCACTTCTCAGCCTTTGGCTCCCCTCTTCCACTTACTTTTCACTTTTTTTTTTCTTTACTTCTCCTTGTCCATTGCTGCTCAGCATTTCTTGACACGTGTCTGTCTGACAAAACTATTATCTAAGCCCTTAACCTTCCTGTTCTGTTAGAACAAATTAATCTGCAGAGAGTTGGATGACTTTGAAGGGAATAAAGGCATTTAAATAGGGGGCAGAAGGGTAAGAAGAAACAGCTTGCTAGTGGCAATGTTTCTTGACCCCTGTCTCCAAGGGAAGAAGGAAAGGACCAAACACAGTGATTTTATCCTGCAAAAATATTTAAGCAATTTAATATCCATCCATAGAGGGTGGATATTATGATTTATTCTGTTGCATATTGCAATGTATTATCAGAATGTACCTCTTTTACTAAGGAGAGTTGTATTCCATTATAGTCCACCAGCGAACATGCATTAAATTCATCCTTACCCTGAGTTTCAGAGTATGTGAGTAACTTAGGACCACAATCCAGCAACCTTAATTCTTCTGTTTATGCAGTTAAAGACCATTCATTTTGTCAAGAAATGCCCATTTCAGTCCTTGGTGTTTTGTCCGCCTTCTCCCAGATTTCACCTACTCTACCCAATTCCTTGTGTAAAATCAGCAATGTCTGTAAGGAGTTGTGGCATTTTTTAAAACCACTTGATACATCTGAAAAAACAATGATATTTCAGGAAAAATCTTTAACTGATATCTGTTTTTCCATAATTTATCTCCAATAGGATATCTTTTCAGATGTTGCTCTGGTTGTATCTTTAGAACACCTCTCCTACACTCCCTTTGCCATACCAAACACAAACCTTCATGCCTAGTGGAATGTTTACAGGCTAAAAAAATACACTGCTTTCCATGAAAGTGCATTTTTCATGCTTGTGTTCAAGGAAGAAAGCACCAACTGGAAAACAATCTTCTGCTAAATAAGCCAGCTTGAAACATTTGTACCTTTATTCTTTGAAAACACGCTGTCTGGCAGCACTGACTTAAGGGATATAGGAAAGAAAGAAAAGAGCACTGGAAACTAGACAAGAGAGAAGATGCACACATCATTAATTTATATACACATATTTAGTTTGATGGTCTATCTTGGATCCAAAATCTCTGCTTGACAGATATTCTGTGGAGATCCCAGGGTTCTCCATAATTTGAACATGGAAAGGAGATAATTCACCATTACAAATTGGTATCTCTTGATGTGGCATAAGCATGAAAGCAGGCAGGGAGGCTCTATTTGTGACAGTATAAACCAGTCCTCAGTCTGATCATGTTTGTGTATGGTCCCACACTGCCATACTTACAAATACAGTGGACTTGGCAGTGCTGGGTTAGTTGGACTCAATGTTCTTAAAGGTCTTTTCCAACTAAAATGATTCTATGATTCTATGGTTGATACCTAGAGGGCAACAGACAATCATTCAGTTGGTTTTGCTTGCATATTATTGTGATGTTTGTGTATCAGCTAGACTTTAATATCACAGAATCACAGAATGGTAGGGGTTGGAGGTGACCTCTGGAGACCATCTAGTCCAACCTTCCTGATAAAGCAGGTCCACCTAGAGCAGGTTTCCAAGGACCACATCCAGTCAGCTTTTGAATACCTCCAGACTAGAAGGAGATTCCACAACTTCTCTGGGCAGCCTGTTCCAGTGCTCTGTCACCCTCTCAGTAAAGAACATTTTCTCATGTTCAGATGGAACTTTGTGTGTTCTAGTTTGCGCCTATTACTTGACACAACTGATAAGGGTCTTGCTTCATCTTCTTCACACTCACCCTATAGATATTTATAAGCTTTGGTAAGATCCCCTCTCAATTAGCTCTTTCTGCCAAGGTCTGATGGTCCTCCCCTTTCCCCAGGCAAAACCACACAGACAAGGAATTTCTTTGACTGTTAACCTTTTTCTTCTGACAACACCACCAGGGCCTATGGATCTGTGGGTGTCCAGTTTCCCTGAATGATCTAGAGATCATGTCCTTGACCAAGGGAAAGTCTTCCTTTCTCCAGATTTTTTCTTTTATCTCCAGGGTCTGGGATTACTGAGGGCTGGCCTTAGCAGTAAGACTGACACCTGTGTCCCCCATCACCAGGGCACCCACCTCATTCAGCAGTGGTAACAACACTTTTTCCCTAGTATCCCTGTTCCTATTGATGTACTTGAAGAAATACATGAACAAATTAACCACGTCTCTTCAGCTCCCCCTACCTTCTAGAGCCCTAATCCATGGGATTTCTCCATGTAGGTCTTGAAGAGAACAAAGTCCTAAAGTCCAGAGTTATAATCCTACTTACTGCTCTGCTTCTTCCACACAGGATCCTGAACTCCACAGGAGTGGATTCCACAAAGTGCAGCTCTGTGAAGCAGGAAAGGATAATCTCCAAAGGGCTGACAGCTACTAACAACACAGACAGACATAAGTGGCTTCCCAAAGATTAAGCAGCTCTGTGGCAGAGCACGGATGGCTACAAGGGGGACTTTCCAGAAGAGAGAGCTTCAAGCCGGGAACAGGAATCCCTGTTCATAGTTTGTAGAGTCACCTAGCTCCCAGGTGACTTCCATCAGGAATTATGAAACAATGGAATACCATAAAAAATTAACAATGAACTAATATTAAATTGTCTGTCCAGGACTTAGCAGCAGATGCCAGACATATTCTCTGAAACATAAAATTATTTTAAAAGATTTCGTTTGGTTTGTTTTTTTTTTTTCCCAAAGAAACCACATCTGCCTGATAAAAATCATCAAGGTACCAGCGATGAGGGACTACCATGTTGAGGAGAAGAGGCTCATGAGTCCTTTTTACAAAAGTGCCCTTATCCTTTCAAAAACCATACTGGATTGACACGCGCTATTTCAGAAAATCTTAGTATCAAACAACCTGTGGCCTGGAGTCTAAATAGCAGAGAAGTTGCTGTTATCGAGGGAAATGGAATTATTTGAAAATCTAGTTAAATATTTTGGTGTTTTTTCCTTCATAAAAATCCAGCATAATCACTGCTTTTTCATAACTTAAAAATAAATAAATAAATACAAGTGAAACAATACACTTCTGATTATTTTTCAGTTTAACATATATATAATTCCCTTACTCACTCTGCCCTTCCTCAAACATTTCCAGTCCATAGGGAAAAGCTGTATCGAAGTGTTAGAAGATGTGTGACAAGCACACTATCTCTAATGAAACATTTGATACTGAAGTATATTTAAAAATGCAAAATCCCTTTTGAAATGGAATTATTACCTTTTTGAAGCTGTAGAAGATTGGAGAGATTCAGCTAAAAATTAAACTACCCACCATAAGAGCAATCTTTCTCTTGAATGCTGTGCTTAAAGAACTCTGAAAGAGCACAACAAAGACATAAACACACCTCTTGCTTCAGAAAGAGGTGATTTAAAGCTTCATTCACCACTTTAAAGCTCAGCTCCATGTGAAGTTGAACAGTTCTGTGATGTGTGGAGCACACTTGAGGTCTACCAGACCTTTAAGGTAGCAAGGGAGCTCATTGGCATTTCAGAAATGAGTGCATCGTTTTTAAGCAGAGGCTCCAAAATGGACAAGAGAGAATGCTTTGTATTCTTTACAAAACTCAACTGCTTAAAGAAACTATATTTCTTATTGATTTTCATCAGCTCCACTGGGCTTGCAGCTCAAAGCTTGAGCATAAGGGTTATTTTGGAAGCACTTATTAAAAGTAATATTCCACAGGAGAGCAGGAGTGCATTTCTGATTATTGAAATTATTTATTTCTTTGTGACTGACTTCTCTTACTGCAAAGACTTTCACAATTTTATCAGCTCTTGCCTTTTGTGCTTTTTCCACAGTTTTGGTGAGTGCTTGTTTATTTTCGAGTGTCATTCCTGGACTTGTGTATTTTGTGATACTTTCAGCTTCATTCAAAGAACTTTCTGGTGTTCATGGCTGTGACTGGTGGAAAAAGATTCGGAAGACATGGGCAAGGGCAGTATGCCTGTGAAACTCAGGGTGTGACTGACCACAGCTGTTGCAAAGAAGCTGACTTTATTTCGGCATAAAGGGGACTGGAGGGTGGCCTTTGTTTTAGAGACAGTTATCAAGATTTTAATAGGTAAACTGGTGGTGTAAATGCTTCTTTCTGAGTTCGCTAAAGGATCTGAGTCAGCTCAGCAAGGGGGGAGTGAATATGCATCTCAGCTCAAGGTAGAGTATAAAACTTGAACAACCAACAGAAGAGTTTTGAAAAGAACAATGGACTCGAGCAGGCTTCGACCCACATATTCCTTCCTGGTGACCGAGGACACACAGTGTCATGATGATGAGCGTACTATAGAGAGACCAGTAATGGGAATCACAATGTTATTGTGATTAAACTGTGTATTGCGATTACTATATATTTTGCTCAGTGTCACTTCAATTTATACTGTGTAATGAAATGTATTCTCTCTCCCTTCAGAAATCCCATGTAACATCCACTATCTTTAAATAAGTAAAGATGATAGTAAACATTATATCCTCCACATGTGGAATATCTAAAAGTACCTGGTCAGAAGGTATTAAACTCTGGCAATGGCTATGAAAAAACAGCTGAAAAAAACCTAAAGGGTTTAAAAACAGCTCAAAGGGGTTAAAATCCAGAAGCCTTTACCTCAAGTCATGACACTTTTTTTTTTTTTTTTTTCTTTTGATTGTCTTTCTCATCCTGCTATGGGGGAGGAGTGATTGAGCTGCTGTGTGGTGCTTAATTACTGGCTGGGGTTAAACCACAACAAGCATGAATGTTGGTGCTTGTGGAATAACATTGTGCCTAAGAGAGAGCTGACTTAAGGCATTTTTCTCCCCCTGTCTGAAGAATTCTGGGCAGCAGTACATGCCACTTTTTGAACTGGCTCTATGTTATATTTCCAAAGGCACCTTTTATGCTCTTTATATCCACTGTTAAGATGTTCTTAAATATCAGGTGACATGATAATTTTGGATATAAATACATTACTTAGCTGATTTAAGATGTTTATTTTATTCCTTGGATAACTAGACAATCTAGACAGATCTAGGTACAACTGGCCAGTGAGAACAATAATTTTTGTGTACAATGTCTGAAGCAAGTTCTGAAGCAAATGCTTCCATATTATGAACAAGTAATTTGTGGGAAAAAATGTTTCTTCATGGCCTAGTGTTATTGCTTATTCTTTTGATTAAGGGTCTAGAGAACAAGTCTTATGGGCAGTAGCTGAAGGAACTTGGGTTATTTAGTCTGGAGAAAAGGAGGCTCAGGAGAGACCTTATCACTCTCTACAGGTACCTGAAAGGAGGTTGTAGCAAGGTGACCGTTGTTCTCTTCTCCCAAGTAACAGGTGATAGGTCCTCAAGAGAAAATGTCTTCTAGTTGTGCCAGAGGAGGTTTAGGTAGGATATTAGGAAAAATGCATTTGCAGAAAGGGTTGTCAAGCATTGGAACAGGCTGCCCAAGAAAGTGTTGGAGTCACCATCCCTGGAGGTGTTTAGAAGATGTGTAGGTGTGCTGCTTAGGGACATGGTTTAGTGGTGGACTTGGCACATTAATGGATGGCCTTGATGATCTTAAATGTTTTTTACAAAATAACCAATTTTATGATTCTATGATTTCTTGGAAGGTGATGGCCAATAACTAAAGCAAGTTCTAGCTTCTTATATGGGAGGAAGAGAGATTGGGAACCTTGCTTTTGATTTAGTTCTCACTAGCCTGATAATTTATCCAATGTCTAATGTAGGTCTTCTGGAAAAAAAAAAAACCAAACCCAAATTATAAGTCTGTTAGACTTTTGGCCAGGTCCTCAGCATCATTCCCCTGAAGTCAATGGAAATGTGTGGAAGAAGATCAGCAGAGGATTTGTTACCTGTGACTTGGTTTTCACACAAACTCTGACCTCTGTGACTAGCAACACATACTGCACAAGACTTTTCATCATTTTGATTATTTATAATGATTAAATGGGTGTAAGGGATTAATCCAGTTCCCTCAAAAAAAAGAAAAAAAGTAATTGAACTAGAGGTGTTATGGAAATAAAGAACTTGTACGTTGTTATAAGAATGTCACTCCATTTTGCTATGACATTTGACATAGCATTTGTTCAAATCAATTATATGGTGTGACTTAAATGGCTTTCTGTAAAAGAACATGAAGGAAGCAAAGAAAAATTACTCCTGCTCCTCAGAATGCTAGTTTTTGAGACAGCATCCTGGACATCTGGACAGTTTTCATTGGCTATTCCTGTCACATTGCTGCCAACTATTTGCAAATATATCCTGACACAAGGCAACTATGATGAGGGACAAAAATGCAAACACCTCTTATGAATATGGTTGCCCAAGGGAGTTAGGCTGTCAATACATTTGTGGAAGCAGAACTTTGTGTTGATGACCATTTCTGAATTGCCATGCCTTAAAGAAGAATAAGGGAAACCAAGGATTATTATTCTGGTCTTTCTGCCTCGTCTGCTTATCTGTAAGATGGAACAAGCAACATTTAACCTGAGAAGTTGTCTAGTTTCATTTAAGGAAATAAGTCACTCAGCACTGCTTTTACTAAGGTCACAAAATTCCCCAGGGCATCCAACATGCATTTTGTGTAAACATGACTTGTTAGGAAAATGAGCTAAAAAAATGGGCACAGCAGATTTAGCATTTATGTCATGATCTTTTCATGGGATTAAAAGGAAACAAGAAAAACTATAAGAGTCTGACTACTATTTAATTACATACTCCTCTTCCATGCTGTGAAAGGGTGTTTCAAAAATCTTGGACTTTGGATATTATCAGCTCAGGTGAAAGGAGTTGGAGCTCAGTTGTCACATCCAAAGCATTAGGATAGTTTGTGTTCTTCCAGATGCTCCTGGCTTGATAGTGTCTCTTCAGGAGATAGGGCATAAATCCACAGGGCTTTAAAACCTTCATACCCCAAGCCAGGACTCACCAGGCAAATCTGCCAGTCTCACATATTGCAGGGATATCTCTGGCTGGTAGATGAGGGATTTCTAATATATTTTTCCAACAGCTGGGTTTTGAGTTGCTAAACTGATTTCCCTTCTTACTCCAGAAGAGGTTAAGGGAAAAAGGTCAGCAAAATCAATAAATGAGGTGAATTTCAAACCATGACCCTCCCCTCAAAATTTTTATGGATTTGGTGTGATCCAGTCTGAGTCCAGCTGTGTTCAGACTTGGATGCTTGTTTGAGGCTGTGGATTTCACCAAGAAAAAGGAATTCCATGGGGAGGGGTTTACAGAGATAAGCCTAAGTCATGCTTCTGGTTGAATTGACTCTATAGCATCAGACTAACTCTCACTGAACTGGATACTGAACCCACTACAATTCAATCCACTTTGTATCGTAGAATCATAGAATTGTCAGGGTTGGAAGGTTGGAAGATGAAAGATCATCTAGTTCCAACCCCCTGCCATAGGCAGGGACACCTCCCACTAGAGCAGGTTGCTCAGAGCCCCATCCAGCCTGGCCTTAAAAACTTCCAAGGGTGGGGCTTCCACCACCTCTCTGGGCAACCTGTGCCAGTGTCTCACCACAGAATCACAGAATCACTCAGGTTGGAAAAGACCCTTGGGATCATCATGTCCAACCATTAGCCCTACTCTATAGGTTCACCCCTAGACCATGTCCCCCAACACCACATCCAAGCGATGTTTAAACACATCCAGGGATGGGGACTCAACCACCTCCCTGGGCAGCCCATTCCAATATTTCACTACCCTTTCAGTGAAGAATTTTTTCCTAGTGTCCAGTCTAACCCTACCTTGTTTCAGCTTGAGGCTGTTCCCTCTGGTTCTATCCCTAATTACCTGAGAGAAGAGGCCAGCACCAGCCTCTCTACAATGTCCTTTCAGGGAGTTGTAGAGAGTGATGAGGTCTCCCCTCAGCCTCCTCTTCCTCAAACTAAACACGCCCAGCTCCTTCAAACGATCCTCATATGATCTATTCTCCAGTCCCTTGACCAGCTTTGTTGCCTCCTCTGCACCCGCTCCAACACCTCAATACCTCTCTTGTACTGAGGTGCCCCAAACTGGACACAGCACTCGAGGTGAGACCTCCCCAGTGCTGAGTACAGGGAGACAATCACCTCCCTACTTCTGCTGCTCACACTATTTTTGATCCAGGCTAGGATGCCATTGGCCTTCTTTGCCACCTGGGCACACTGTTGGCTCATATTCATTTGCTTGTCTATTATAACCCCGAGATCCCTCTCCTCCAGACAGCTCTCCAACCACACTGCCCGAAGCCTGTAGCTTTGCATGGGGTTGCTGCGGCCCAAGTGCAGGACCTGGCATTTGGCCTTGTTGAAACTCATACCATTAACAGTGGCCCAGTGATCCAGTCTATCTAAGTCTCATGGGGAAGAAATTCTTCCTACTGTCTAACCTGTTTTCCTACTGTCTAACCTGAATCAACCTATCTCTAGTTTTAATCCATTCCCTCCAGTCCTATCACTGCCCCACAGCCTAAAAAGTCCCTCCCCAGCTTTCTTGTTGCCCCCGTCAGATACTGGAAGGCCACAAGAAGGTCTCCCTGGAGCCTTCTCTTCTCCAGGCTGAACAACCCCAACTCTCTCAGTCTGTCTCTATAGGAGAGGTGCACCAGCCCTCTGATCATCCTCGTGGCCCTTCTCTGGACACGTTCCAGCACATCCATATCCTTCCTGTAATAGGGGCTCCAGAACTGGACACAGTACTCCAGGTGGGGTTTCACGAGAGTGGAGTAGAGGGGCAGAATCCCCTCCCTTGACCTGCTGGCCACACTTCTCTTGATGCAGCCCAGGACATGATTGGCCCTCTGGGCTGCAAGAGCAACTGATGGCTCATGTTGAGCTTCTCATCCACCAGTACTCCCAAGTCTTTCTCTTCAGGGCTGCTGTCAAGCCAGTCACTGCCCAGCATATATTGGTGCTTAGGATTGCTCCAACCCAGATGGAGGACCTGTTATACCGGTTGCTTGGTAATTTACTAATTATTTTACTGAATAATGAACCTATTAAAGTGCCAGTAGTTTGTTTTTGATGTCTAAGTTTTTTATTTGCATTACACTTTGGTCTTGCCATAGAGTAACAATCTGAGACCTGCTTTCAGGTCTATTGTGTTGGTTAGAGATGTTCTTTTTTTTCCTTGGAAACAGGTTCTTGAACGTGAATTTCTGAGTAACAGAAATTGTTTGAATCATATCCTGTTGGTGGTCATCACCCTTATGGAAAGGGTTCAGACATAGTCTCCACCCAGCAGAACGTCACATGCTTGACAAGTTCCACGGTGCATGTGGGAACTCAGACAGAGCGGACACTGGCCCAGGCTGCCCAGGGAGGTTCTGGTGTCTCCTTCTCTGGAGACTTTCCAACCCCCCCTGGATCTGTTCCTATGTGGCCTGCCCTGGGTGACCCTGCTCTGGCAGTGGAGTTGGACACGATCATCTCCATAGGTGCCTTCTAACCCATACCATTCTATGAGTCTATGATCTTCTCTGAAGGTCTTTCAAGTTAAACAAAGAAAGGTAGCAGTTGACAAAAAGTTACCCCAGTTTAGTAGATCTGGAGGAAACCCCCTTTTATTTCTCCATGATTCAGACAGTTTCATATGTGCTAAAGATCTGAAGGAATAAACAGCTGAAATGATTCACAATTAGTGTGTTTCAAGAATGTTTGTCTCTGTTCCTGTACAGAATAACATGTCAATTAGGCTTTATGTTAAACTTATTTTGCCCTGTTGATGTCTACCTGTTGGGCTTGAGCAGATGCTTACATACAAATACATGTTTAATTTCCCATTCTGAACTGTAATGGATTTCAGCATTAGAGGATGCCAGACTCAAGATCCAAACAATAACACTTACATAGGGAATCCCACAATATCAGGAAGACCTTAATTGGGGTTAGATAGCAGAAGAACTCTGGTTCCTCTCACAAACTCAATTAAAAATATACATAGGAAGGAGAATCGAGTGGTAAAGCAGCACTCATACCTTGTCATTTAAGGCATTGACATCGTTATTGACAGGCTCGATGGTTGGTACAGAGATCTGAGGGAAAGTTGGTGACTATGTGGGATAAGCCATAGGCTACAGGAAGAAGCATTAAATGTCAATTAGGATGGACCTGCAGGAGGCAGTCACCTTTGTTAGTGGGATAGTAATCTTGTTATGAGTAGGCTGGAACACACATCCATGAGTATGAGTTGGGAGAAGACATGGAGTTGGCAATGCAAGCATTGCCACTCTGCTTGGGGTAGAGCAGAGTTTGCAGTTGTGCCAGGAGATTTGAGTGTTAGCCTTGCAAGCCCTTTCTTACGTGCAAACTCTTTTGGTAAGCAGACCTGCCAACTGTCTGCATTTCATGTGAGGTGTCACAGAGCAGGAGTCAGACTGCGATGCTGAGCAGCAGCTGAAAAGTGCACATTTCCAAGCTGCACTCCATGCTCACAGGGTGCCCTCCAGAAAAGGCTACTGCAGGACCATCATTCCATGTCCCACTAACAAACCATATTGCCCTGACAGTGTGCTCCACCATGCTCCTGAACTAGGTTAATCATAGATTATATCTCAGAGGAATGTGACTATATGGTGTGTCTAGAAGATATTGTGTTGTTAAAGCAAACCTGTCTTTAAAGTGAATATGAAGAGGTTATTAGCTTGGCATCTTTGAAAGATGTTTTTAAAAGCAAGTTCAAGTTAATATCTATACAAAAGGATAACTGAAGGCTCTTGACTTCCCTTTGCTCTTTTGTGAGAGACTGAGACTACACCTGAAAGTCATAAAGCCTCAAGATTCTGAAATCTCTTTTTTTTTTCTTGAATTATTTTTATTATTCAGAAACAAATATCAAAAATATCACACAAAAAAAAACCTGCTACCTTAGTCCCAAAGCAGGCTGCAGAAGTCTTTCTTCTCTGCTGCTCCAAAGACTGCAAATAGCACACATGCTTCCTGAAATTCTGCATTTAAACTGCGCCACTATCAAATTCATTTGCTCAGTCTCAGATGAGGTTGGCCCAAAGAAAGGAACCAGGACCATGATACCTGCTCGCCCACTTTGCATACACAGAAGTAACTAAACCAGGAGCAGTTTTGCATATCAAACTGCCAGCAGACTTTCCAAAGGTCCTAGGACCTAGGATCATCAGTAATTCAAAAAGCAGCTGAGCCCTTCTGAAATTGTGACCGATTACTTCAGAACCTAAATACATGCAAAGTTGTCTGGAACATTTGTAGCAAGAAATTAGTTTCACTAAGGTTCATACAGCAATCATTTCATAGAGTCAAAGAATGGTTTGGGTTGGAAGGGATCATAAAGATCATCCAGTTCCAACCATTCTGCCACAGCCAGGAACATGTTCCCCTAGATTAAGTTGCTCAAAGATCCATCCAACCTCGCCTTGAACACTTCCAGGTATGGAGCATCCACAACTTCTCTGAGCAATCTGTTCCAGTATCTCACTGCCCTCATAGTGAAGAATTTCTTTCTGATATCAGATCTAAACCTACCTTCTTTCAGAATCACAGAATCACAGAATGTTAGGGGTTGGAAGGGACCTCTAAAGTCCAACCCCCCCTTCCAGAGCAGGACCCCTGCAGAGCTAGGGCAGATCACTCAGAAATGCATCCAGACAAGTCTTGAAAGTCCATGTCTTTCTTACACTGGGGGCTCCAGAACTGAACACAGTACTCCGGTGGGGTTTCATGATAGCAAAGTAGAGAGGGAGAATCTCCTCCCTCAACCTGCTGGCCACACTTCTTTTGATGCAGCTCAGGATATAGTCATCTTTCTGGTCTGCAAATGCACATTTCTGGCACATAATCAGTTTTTCACCCACCAGCCCCCCGAAGTCCTTCTTCACAGGGCTAGTCTCAATCCACTCATTGTTCAGCCTGTATTTATGCTTGAGAGTGCCCCAATCCATGTGCAGGACCTTGCACTTGGCCTTCTTGAACTTCAGAATGTTGGCATGGGCCCAGCTCTCAAGCCTGTCAAGGTCTATCTGGGTGACATCCCTTCCTTCCAGCGTGTTGACTGCACCAATCAGATTGAAGTAATAAAAAACTTGCTGAGGGTGCACTTGATCCCACTGTCCATGTTGTCAATAAAGATGTTAAACAGCTCTGGTCTCAATATGAACCACTGAGGAATGCCATTCATCATTGGTCTCCACTTGGACATGGACTTGTTGACTGCAGCTCTTTGAGTGTGATCATCCAGCCAATATCTTATCCACCAAGCGGTCCATTCATCAAATTTATGTCTCTCCAATTTAGAGGCAAGGATGTTGTGCAGGACACTGTCAAATGCTTTGTACAAAATTATGTCAGTTGCTCTTCCCTTACCCACCAACACTGTAACTCCATCATAAAAGGCCATCAAATTTGTCAGGTATTATTTAACCCTAGTGAAGCCATGTGGCTGTCACCAATCACCTTATTTTCCATGTGCCTGAGCAGAGTTCCCAGGAGGATATCCTCCATGATCTTGCTGGGAACAGAGGTGGCACTGATTGGCCTGTGTTGCCCTTGGTCTTCCTTTTTTTCCCTTTTTGAAAATGGGTGTGATGTTTTCCCTTTTCCAGGCAGTGGGAATTTCTGCAGTCTGCTACAATTTCTCAAGCACGATGGATAGTGATTTAATCACTTTATCAGCCAGTTCCCTCAGGACCCACAGATTCATCTCATCAGGTCCCATGGACTTATGCACATTCAGGTTACTTAGATAATTTTGAATCTGGTTTGTCTACTTTCACTCCAGTACAGAAAATGCTAAGATAACACATTTCTAGGTTAGTGTGATGGATTAGTTAACATATCTATGATCAATGAGATTCTGGTTTCTGCTTTTTACTTGAAAAGGGGAGTGAATCAGAAGCCTCCCGATTCAGTGAAGCAAGATAGAGAACTGTTTATGGGCTGCATTGCTTACGTTTGGTATAAAGCAAAAGCGTGGCTAGAGAATAGGAACATGTTTTTCTTATAATAATGCAGTGTATATTTTCATCCAGAACATGAATATGTACATTATTGCCATTTTCAATCTGAACAGATCTGCAACATTTTGGATTTTACTAGAGGGGAGAATTAATGAAAACATGTTATTTCTTCAATTTTCTTTAGTTTCTTTACAAAAAAAAAAAAAAAAAAAAGTATGAAGTCACAATTCTCTTAAAAAAAGATAAGCATTTTTCCTGACAGTGCTAAGGTGATTTATTGCCTCAAAGGGTCCTACTCTTCCAGATCATCCCAGAGGTGAGCTATCACATATTTCCATGTCTATGTACTATGAGTCCTTGCATGTTCCTCTTGTCTTTGTCCTTCCACAGACAGAGGATTTGCAAAACCATACTAAATTGGCTCTAGCTGCATTTGGCAGTGACATATGCAAGTTGTTTGGTCGAAGGATACATTTCTGCTTCCTGACTTTATTAAAGAACTCCATGCCATATGAGGCAGACTTTAATATCAAATAGTAGCTATACCAAGCTGAAAGAGTTGAAATCAAATTGTTTGTTACTTTGTGCTCCTCTTTAATATGAAGCAAAAGGGATGCCATGATTGACTAGCTTTCAGCTGGTGACTTTGGCAGCCAAGTGTACCATCTTCAGCTAAAATCTCCCAGATGACCAGCTAAAATGCCACCTGGGACATGTTAAAGTACCATGTTTCAACTTTTGTATATAGGCAGTTGCTGAGCTATATGTATTAGACACCTTAAGCACCAAAGAACAGAAGCATGTGTGACCCATGCTAAAGGAATGCATAGCTGACTTTAAAGATTACTCGAAATAAGCCACTGTGAGGATGCACTGAGATTCCTTTCCTGTTCAAGGCAGTGGGAATTTTACTATTCAGTATAATTAGAATCATATCTTAAAGTAACATATTTACTACATATTGTATGCAGAAAACATGACCAGCATCATAGATTATTTGAAGGCAGTGATACAAATCCTTCCTACTCTGTAAGGAAATGTAGTCTGGTTCTTTTTGCCAACATAAGCATTTCAGCATAGTGATGGGCTTTTGTAACAAGGAAACTAAGCCTAGGATTTTCAAAACATCTATTTCCCATGGATTTTTTTGTGGCAGTTCTGTACTTTTTCCCTCTTTTCACTTTAAAATCCTACTCTGGCTTCATGGACAGTTCAGTCTGACCTAGCTGGACTGAGAACTGTAACTTAATTGCTTGAATGAAGAGGGCAATTCATCATCACTAAAAATCTAAGTTTTTGTATACTGTCCACAAACAAGCTGCAGTTCTCTTAGCTATATTAGATATTATACATAAAACATGGCTTTCTGAGCAGACAAGGATAGCTTTTGAAGTAAATTTTCACTGTAACTACTCCTTTTCACATTCTTTTCCTGTGAATGCACACTGCTGACCAGACCTAAGTGTCATATCTTTTTACCAGCCACATGACATCTGTATCTACTGACATCAGCCATTTACTACCCTTGTTCTACCAGCATTCTTACTTTCTGGCCATCTAGAATCATGCCTATAAACACAGATTAAAGTTGTCCAGGATTTTTAGCCAGCCACAGTTTCTTCTGCCTCATTACACAGGTCAGAAACAGAATAGGATGTCAATAATTACTCCACCTTTTTTCTAGTAACTAGCCATCTATGTGATAGATTAGAAATTCATTACATGGTTCTTTAAAATTAAGTGAAGCCCCTAATGGAATGTAATCTCATCAAAGATGCAGAGAACTGTTGTCCTAATAAATGAGATCAGTTGAACTGAAGTTTGGCTCTCTAGCATGGAACCCCCTCCTCATCATTATAATAGGTAAGGTTATACTGTCATCCATTAGCTCTGTTCTCATTGACCTGCTAATTGAACCCTTTGCTAAGTGGAAATAAACTAGTAGATAACCCATAAAACACTAAATGTCCAGAAAGACAATAGGAGAAAATACATTTTGTCTCAGTAGTGGAACTGTAATTAGGTGCATTATAATTCCATATCTATTCATTATAAGGGCATATAATTACAGGCAAGCTGGGAAATGTAACAGTTTTCATTTCCAGCCAAGTCTCATCAACCAAACATTTTCAGTGATGTGCACAAAGAGCAGAAAGCCATTCTGTAAGTACTTCCATGTACTTGGGGCATTACTGTGCCCTTCTGGGCTCTTTCCTGGTTGCGTCCATAATGTGAATGCTCACAGATGCAGAATGGGCAACATAATTTCTAGTTCAGTGTCCATGCTGTGTTTGTCATTCCCTTTGTCAAGCCATCATCAATAATATCAAGTGGGCTTTGCATCCTGTTTAATACTGAGATTACTGACACATACACATGGACAATCCAGCTTCCTTCTTTGAGGTGCTTATTCCTTTAAGCAGAAAGTATAATTGTGAAGATCAAGCAAGCTGTTTATCAAAGGTGAGTTGCTACTTAAGTAACTGAATCCTCTCTTTGCAGCATTGATTCCTTTTAAGATGAAAGAGCATACAGCATAGATGCATCAAGGCACTAGCATACAATACAGATCAACCCAAGTTTGTTGTCCTCTTCTTACAGAGAATTTTTATGGAAGTTCTACAAAGTGCAGCGTGGAGGACTTCGGTGGGACCTAGGGTTTCAAGCAATACTCTGACCTTGAAAGGATTACAGTGTACCCATGAGAGAACAAGGAAGAACAGAAAAATGGGCAATGTAAGCAAGTTTGAGGAAGCGCTAATTGCAGAGCAAAGCGTATGTGCTGTCTCATGGGTAGAAGATAAGTTCTGAAAATACCAACCAATAATAAGTGAGAAAAACAACTTTGGACCAATGAGGCAAAGACACATCTGTACAAGTTTGAGCGAGGTTGGGTATAAATATAGTGGTATAGAGTGAAAAAATATAGTGTTATAGAGCAATAAAGGTGCCTTTTGTGCCTTTGTGGCTTCTCTGTACATACAGCATCTAATGTTGTTTGTCCGTCTCAACAGCAACAGTGCAGAACCTCTCTGAGCATCTGAGTCCTCTCAGAGAAAGAGGCAGTCACTACATCCTTCAGTCCTTCATCTTGTCTATCCCTTTGCATATGGTACAGCCAGAAATGGAAACCACTACTAGAGTCAAGGACAAGATGATATCTAGAAGCTAAGGAGCCAGGAGATGTGCCAGTTCACAGTGGGAAACAGAGGCACAACTAGTGGCCAAACAAATCTGACTTGAAGAAGCTGGGGAATTGGAATAGAGCCAAGGCTAGAGCAAAGCACTGAGGCAAGACCTGGCACAGCAGCATGGTGCTGAAGAAGGCCTAGGTGTATGAGTACAAACAGCAGTTAAACCCACATGAGGCTTCTCTAAATCCCAGGAGCCATGCAATCCAGTGTCTGATTTGATTTTCCTTTTAATACCATCCAGTCCTTGTCAAGATATTTGGTGAGATATGACTGCTTATGGAAATATTCAGATGAATGTCAGAGAATTCAAACATCTGTGGATGCAAAAAGAAAAAAAAAAAATTGAAATTTAATTCTATTCAAGAATTAATACTAATGCAAGAATTAACTACAAATACTCAGTAGTGGGAAAAGAATCAGATCCCCATGATCAGTAACGTAACAGTGGAGGTAAAATTTTAGATTCAGGAAAAGTTTGACAGGAGTACAGAACACACATGACGTGTTAAGATGCCTTGAAGTCAGTTTGTTGATCAACATAGCCATTTTACATTTGTATGCCAAGTAAGATGCTCATCTCTCATTTTTTCCCACTGTTGCTAGGTATCTGATTTATAAGCTCTGCTCACAGCAGCGGGAGCACAGAGAACTTGAATGACTTTCATGGGACATCCAAATTCACACATTGAAAATGTAAGCACTTAGGAGAGCTGGTGGCCATAAGAGCATGACCATATTAGTATGTGTCATATTAGTATGTTAGTTATTTGCTGCAAATGAAGTGTTAACATCTGCAAAATAACCATGACAAAGAAACCAAAACCCAAACCAAACAAATGCCAACTGTCCCACCCCCCTATTTATTTCATGACATCACTAATACGGAGTGATGTCAGGAAATTATATTTCCCATTTTCAAATGATGCAAATGAATCTAAGTATATCAGATTATCTGGGCCAAATCCCAAAGGAATGGAGGAATGCAAAACCTCTCATGCATGCAGTCTGCTATGCTGCTCACTATTTCTTCTTCTCTCTCTCTGTGCCCCTGGGGCTATCAGAGGCCATTTCAGCAAAGGTGGGAATTAAGATGCATCTCCAGTCCCTGTAAGGTCACCTCTAAGCATTTGCCTCTAAGGATTCTTTTACCAATGGCAACTTGCAGGTCTGGCTGTGACCCACTCAACTTGGTGCCACACTTAATGACACCTCCACCCTTAAGCCTACTATTGCTTGACCTTTAATTTTCTCTTATTGGAATTAGTTTGGCAATAAATTTATTTATTGGAAGTTAATATTCACACAAGACCCATAGAACCCAATGAGAAAGGATTAGGAGGATTCAGACAGAACGTTTATACATAACCACTTCTCATCTGACAGCTCTACCATCAGCAATTCAAACCTGATTGCAGATATTCATACTTGGCACTGCCTGCTCCCAGGCACTTGGGCAAAAAACTTTTCAAGTCCTCTGTGTGCTTCCATCTCTTATACTTGCCATTATTTACTCTATGGCTACTGGCTTTCCTTCTGGAGGTTCCATTTTTTGGGGCAGAGATACAGTCCTAGCTACTGTTTGCAATAAGCTTTAAGACACTTGGAGAAAAGCCAGTTTATAAATGCTAAGTGTTATTAATTATTGTTATCGTGATAGTTTCCCTTCACTTTAAGAAAAGTTAGCCACATTTCCCCTCTGAAACAAAAGTTTCCATGTTAAATTAATCTACACTATCATTATAAAACATCTAATGTCCCAGGAAGTAAAGGAAAGAATCACATTATAAAATACAATCTCTTCTTTGTGGAAAATTCTGTCATATTTTATCTGCATACCAAATCTGCATGTGAATGGACAAGTATTCAAGCAACCATTAAGCCTTCACAAGTTAAAAGGAAATAGTCTGAGAAATGAATACAAATACACATGCAATTTATGTGTTCTTCTAGCATGATATATGACATTTTTCTGCTCTGCATTAGTTCAAAATATGAGCACATTAGGGGCTTAAAGAGTTGTAAGCATTTGAAAATATTCTGATTGGAACCAGAACTAGATCAGAAAGAAAAGTAGACTTTGATCTACTGTACCTTAACTCCAGACAAACTCAATGAGCCTTTTGTGAGGTCATTTAAAACCACACGTTTAAATCCCTACTTGCCCAAGGCAGCCTGGAGTAATCAGAACTGCAGATTCCCTATCTACTTATCATCTCATCCAGACCACTTCTTTAACCCTCTTGCACATTATTTTTCTTATCCCAGATCTTCACAGCATGATTTATTAAGTGCCTGCCCTCCTTTAAGCTGTAGTCCTGTAGTTGTGCCATAGTTGCGATGAAGAAGCAGTTGTATTGGAATACCAGCAAGTGTAACTTATCTAACAGAATGACATCAGTCTCATCTTGTTCAGAACTTTAAACAAAACCTGTCAAGCCTGTTGAAAAAATTAGGTCATCTCTCCTGTTGCAAAAGCCTTTTTAAAGTATTTGTAGTGGTGGGAAGGTAGAAGGGGTTCAGGTCGTTAAGAATCCCACCTTTTACTTGCTGTTACAATTGTGTTTATTGGTCTTATTAAATGTTCACAGTCCCACTGCTCTGGGATGTCTAAGAAACAATTTATTTTAGTTTAGTGATTTTATTTTACATATGTGAATACAGAACACCCAGGAAGAAGTCTACCACCTAATAAGAAAAAAGTAGTTTAGAGACAGTCATTCTCAATATCTGCAAAAGGTAAGAAATGTACAGCTTATCCTCTAAAATATATTGCCAGGTGTATGAAATTGAGAGTCACCATGACCTTTTTACAGCTAAAGGTAACTGCCTTTTAACTACCTACAGTAATATGCTATCTGATATTACAAAAGAATATATGCCAATTACTTCTGGTGCTCCTGTTAAGATTTTCTAATTATTACTTGCATAGTTTTAACCCCTCCTTCTTTTCATAGAATCATAGAATAGTTTGGGTGGGAAGGGACCTTTAAAGGTCAGGTAGCTGAAACCCCTTCAGTGAGCAGGGACATCATTAACTAGATCAGGTTGCTCAGAGCCACATCCAACCTGACCTTGAATGTTTCCAGTGTTCTACCACCTCTCTGCACAACCTGTTCCAGAATTTCAACCCCACATTGTAAAAAGTTTCTCCCTTATGTCTAGGCTAATTCTACCCTCCTTTAGCTTAAAACCATTGCCCCTTATCCTGTCACAACAGGCCCTGCTACAAAGACTGTCCCCATCTTTGTTATAGGTCCCCTTTAAGTACTGAGAGATCACAAGAAGGTCTCACTGGAGCCTTCTATTCTCCAGGCTGAACAACCACAACTCTCTCAGCCTTTCTTCATAGGAGAGGTGTTCCACATGTATTCTTCTTAAGGTGCATTTGAAAAATGATCTTGGAATTAAATCGACCTTCAACATAAACTACCAAGCTGACTTTTCTGCCTTCCTGTACTGTGTAAATCATAGAACCATAGAATAGTTTTATCTGGAAGAGACCTTCAAGATCATCAAGTCCATCCTTACTCCCAGCCCTATCAAAAACTACTAAACCACATCCATAAGCACAACATCTAATCTGCCTCTTAAATGTCAGCAGGTGGCCCTAATTGAGCAGGAGAATTGGAAAAGGTGACCTCCAGATGTCCCTTCCAACCTCAATCATTCTGTGATTATGTGATTATTATACCTCCCCCCGCCCCCATATATTTCACCACTTCTCAATTAGAATCATAGAATATTTTCAGCTGGAAGAGAACTTCAAGATCATCAAGTCCAAACTTACTCCTAGTCCTGTCAAAAACCACTAAACCATGTCCTCAAGCACAATATCCAACTGCCTCTTAAACACTTCCAGGGATTGTGACTCCACCACCTCCCTGGGCAGCCCATTCCAATGCCTGTCAACCCTTTCTGGAAAGAAATGCTTCCTGAGATCCAAACTGAACCTCCCCTGGGTCAGCTTCAGGCCATTTCCTCTTCTTCTGTCATTTGTCCCCAAGCAGAACAGACCAACTCCCACCTTAGAGGGCAATAAGGTCTCCCCTCAGCCTTCTTTTCTCAAGGCTAAACAGCCCCAGATCCTTCAGCCATTCCTCATCAGACACATGCTCCAAACCCTTGACTAGCTTTGTAGCCCACCTCTGTACCCCTCCAGCACCTCAATGTCCTTCTTGTAGAGAGGGGACCAAAACTGGACAGAGTATTAGACGTGTAGCCTCACCAAAGCTGAGTCCAGAGGAATGGTCACCTCCCTGCTCCTGCTGGCCACACTATTGCTGAGCCAGGCCAGGATGCCCTTGGCCTTCTTGGCCACCTGGGCACACTGCTGGCTCATGGTCAGGTGGCTGTCAATCAACACGCCCAGGTCCTTCTCTGCCTGGTCGCTCTCCAGACCCTTCTCCCCCAGCCTGGAGGCTGCTGTTGGTTGTTGTGGCCCAAGTGCAGGACCCGTCACTTAGCCTTGTTGAAGCTCATGGAATTGGCCTTGGCCAAGCAATCCAGCCTATCCAGATCCCTTTGTAGAGAGCTTCCCTACCCTCAAGCAGATTGACACTTCCACCCAGCTTGGTGTCATCTGCAAATATACCAAGGAAGCACTCCATCCTCTCATCCAAATCATTGACGAAGGTGTTAAACAGGAGTGGCCCCAGTATTGAGCCTTGGGGGACACCACTCATGAGTGGCAGCCAACTGCTCTTGCCCCACACTTGATCATCTCCTCTGAGAGATAAGACATGTGCATGAACTACTTGCACTTATTTTGCATATGGGAATCAACACATCTATGAGATGATGAACAAGAAATCAAAGCCACTTGGAGTTTGTTGTTCTCAACTCTACAGTATTGAAAATACTCACTGGAACTAGTCATTACCCAGTGATGCTGGGTGTCCAGTTTAAGAGGTCTTTAAGATTCCTGTTTTCTGGATGTGTGCTTAGAGCTTTTCTGTAATTTTGATCACTTAAGCCAGTTAAATCCAGGTTTTCAAGAATACAGAAATCAGACGTCTTTTATCAAATAAAGAATGACATGTGCTAAATCCAGGAAACTCTTATTTCACCCAGGTCAGGACACCAAGTTTTGTTCTTAAGATTTTTTGCTTATTAGTAGCAGAAAGCAAGAGTTATTTCAAATGTAGCGTCGTTTATGCATATGTTCCTGTTTCCTTGAGGATGGAAATAGTCAAGTACTGGAAGATAACTTACCTGTTCGCAATCATAAGCATCTTATTTGGCATCCTCTCTTGAAATGTGTTCATACTTTCTCTTATTATGGCTCCTTCTCTCAGACTTTTTTTCTCAGTGCCACACAATTCTCACCTCAGGAGCTGGGTTTTGGGTAAAGCTTTCTTCTGTTTTGAGCAAGTGGTTACACAGGTCACAAATAGAGCTGCTTTCTGTTATTCCTTGGTGAAAAACAGGTCTTAGATTTTCTAGCTTCACAAGGTCTGTCTCATCACACTGAGAAGATAGACTACAACCCTTACACAGAAAGAATGAAAAGCAAGTGTCAAGTGATGTCTTAAAAGAAGTTTGCTAGGACTTGAGTGCACTAATAGTCTCCAACTGCCCCAAGGAGCCTCACCTGCTACTTCCACACCGAGTCACTTCCTCTGGACCTGTGAACTCTATATTAAGTGGAGTTCCTGACCTCTAAGCCTGGTCTGAACTTTGCTGTAGGTGGCTTTATGCCTGCTTTTGCTCTCTACTGAGCATGGCTTGCTCACTGTTCTTTCTGAGTTGTTCTCAGACCTGGCTTTTCATCTTTTATTTTTCTGACAGTGACTCCCTGGTTACTTTTGCTGACTCTGCATAGGTACTCTGGGGTTGTGTCCTTGCCAGTGAGGTAACTACCCCTGTATGTGGGATATCCTAGATTGATTTGCTCGATGGATCAGGCAATGATCTCAAATGACAGCTACTAGTTTATCTTTTATTAATAAATGACAGCAGCAAATGGCAACAAGATTTTGCTTTAAGCTAGCAGGTGGATTCTTGAAATGTCTCATTTCAGCAGCACTCTAATCATAATGTTGCATAACTTTAAGTCAGCATATTCTCACTGTGAATCATCTGGTCCCTTTCACCAGTTACAATGGGTTGAAAGCACTTGTAAATTTCTCTTCAGCAGTAACTTTTCTCATTAGCTGCTGTGCCCTCATATATCACCTTCTAGATGCAAGATTACTTTTGTAATATTTGTTTCATTGCTTGCAAGTAAAACACAAGAGTAAGATTCTCAAGTAGCAAAGAAACTGACTGCTTCCCTAGACAAGTTTTTCAAGTAGAAAAGAAGTCTAGTCTAGTTGGCAGAGCCAGAAGAGCAGTAACTGTGTCTTGATGGAGAAAAACTTCATGTGTAACCTGGAAAATTGTTCTTATGCTTGTGGGAAAATGGCCCAGCTTGCTGTGAGACAGAAATACAACTAATTCAGTGCACTTCAGGAGAAAGGTTGAGGTGTTTGCAGACATGAGATTCTTGTACTGTCTCTGGGGCTAGAGAGACACTGAGCTGGCAGCCAAACTGCTGAAGGAGGGAGTCTTGTAAAGATAAGACATCACTGTTTTGGCTAAACCCACAAAGCTGAACAACTTTGACATATCTTATGAAGGCTATAATGTCTGAAAGAAGAACTTTGCCTAATTAACAGCAAAATTAATATTAATGTGTAGACCTCTAAATATAGTAATGAGCCTATTGAAGTACATGCTAAACATATGTTACTATGTTACTCAACTCTCTGCCCAAATCGTTTTAGAAGTCACCTAGAAGGCAGGGACAGACAGGGTCAGGATACCAAACATCATGAGGGGAATACCTTTCTGGGCGGCAGAAGACCAAAGGTCTAGCAGAGATGATTGATGGGCTGTGGTACTCTTCCTCCATACAGGACAGGGACACCTTCTTGGTAAGAATTGCATCTTCAACATACAGCTCAAGTTTGGCTAGCATTGCTATTACACAGGCCTATGCCTCTGACTTTGTCGGATGTTGCCCAGGAATTACTAACTTGAGCTCTATTTTCCTTTTGCCGTTAGTCTATCAATCAGCCACAAATCTAAAATCTATTGTATCTGTCACTTCAATAGGTCAAACCTATCTATTTTTTAACTCTTAAAATGCTTCAGCGTAAGTCCTTTGTGGGGCTCTGGAGCAGGCAAGCCTGTCAGAGTGCAAGCCCTTAGTAGGTCTCTGAAAGGCAAGCATCAAACTCTTACCCCTAACGCAACAGTGCTGGATGCACAGTCACCAATACCTTAAGAGTAGCGTCTGTTCTCTTCACTCTGTTTAAAAGCACTGAGAAATCCAGGGCTTAGTTCTGTACTTCATTATTTTTATGGCATTGAAATCCCTTGCTTGATTTCACATCTGCCATCTTTTCAGTCTCTCAGTTTTCTTCTAGCTACAATTATCCTGCGTGCCTGTCCCCCTGCCTTTTCTGCATTTCCTTCTAATTTTGTACTAAGTGATCAACAAGGCAATTTTAAGAGAATTGTGCTACATGGTATTGTCCTTGCAGATGCAAAAAGGGTCACTGCGTGGTGTAAAAGCACACTACAATGTTACGTGACTTAGTTTGAAAACAGATGAGGGAGGGAAGCAAGGTAACATAAGTAAAATAATAAAATGAATTTTATGTATCATTAATTCTGATAACTGATTTTATTACTTTGGAAAATTATTATGGCAGTCTGCTACAAAATACTTAACCTAATTTAAATTTCAGAACAATTTTTTTTTGGCATATCACTGTAAGCGATATTTTTAATCAATGGAGTGGAGCTAATTTAGATTTCAGATGCTTCAAAAATTACGAGTTTGCTAAGATAAGCTTTTTGTATTTTCTTGCTGCTGTATTCTAACGTTGTTATTGTGAGAGGAACTTAAGCTGTGACAACTATATTCTCACTCTGTATGTATAAAAAATAACCCCAAACTCTGAACACGGGTAATAGCAATGTTTTAACAGAAAATGCTATATTTATGTAGTGGCTATGACTGAAGTTCAAGAGCTAATTACTTAACCACTAAGTGGGTTAGTTGTAGATTGAGATCATTTAGGGTCTATCTCCTTTTTCCTGTGAGCATTTATAGCTTATGTCCTAATTGGAGGAAAGCTCAGGAAATTAATATTTTCTCCCATCCTAGAAGTGTCTGTCTTCTTCCACCTTCTACTGGAATTGTTCTGGCTGGCATAAAACAGCAGAAAGAAATAGAGGGAGCTTTGGATCTTCTGTCTTACTTCTGTACTGATGAAGTAATATTCCTCCCAATACAAGGCAGCAAGGCCATTTCTCTTTAATACATCATTTCCTCATTCATCTATACATTGCCTTTTAACATGTGTCTATGTTATATGATGCTAGGACAGTCCTTGCAAACAGCTGCAAGACCCTTTGAGTTTTTGCATATCACAAAATACGAGGGCATTTGTACAGCAGGTTTTGTGCCAGGAAGGCAGTGTTTTCCCATGCTCTCACTACCTGTGTGACATCTAGTAAAACAGTACCCATTTTGTAGGAGCAGGCTATTTTTCTGCATGCACAAAGTCTGGCTCTACTGCTCTGCTTGTTTTCCTCTCCTAGTTGATAATTTAGGTTACTCCTTTTGTCAGTTCTCTGCCCAAATGCCTGTGACTTGTGTCTAGGACTTTATACCCTTGATTTAAATGCTTGTGTGAAGAACTGAGTTTCCCATGCCCCAAAAGGTAATTCTTCCTAGTATTTCTTTTTGACTTATTTCTCTTGAATGGGCTTTCAGTAATGCAAACACAGGGCAAATCATACCTCTCTGCCAAGGTCAACTGGAAAACTTAGAGATACCTGAATGATATTAACTGTGGGGGCTTTTTTATTGAGGTTTTTGTATTCAAGCTAAGAACTATTTTTCCTCCATCCCCTATAGCATCTAAAACATATAGGTTCACATTTTTGTAGTGGACTTCTAGAAATGACCTTAATAAATTCCCTATTACCCCTGAGAGGAAGTTGTTCAGCCTGTAAAAACAATCTCCTTTTTCCCACATCTCTAAACAAACAGTAACTCTTTTATATTTATAACCAATTCAAGGAGCAAGTTCCTGCCTGCAGTTAAAGCTGAACTGAGGTGTTGATTTAAAACAGGATTCAACTTTGCCTGACATAAAGACACTTGGTTTATCCAGGAACTATCATACTGTGAGCCGGAGAGCTCTGCATCCTACCTATTATAGTTTTAATTTTGTCTGAGGATTCTGAAATAAAAGATTTAGTTTTCTTTTCTGGGGGATATGTGTGGAGGTGGATGAGAATGATACAGATTTTTCTGCTTTTCACAGGGTATCACAAGCACATGAGATCAGCCCTTCTTGCCATAGTAAATGAAAGTAATTAATGGAAAGCCTAGTGTGCAATCACTGATGCCAGCAGCTCACAGTCCTTGTAGGAAGAAACGCTCTTCTTTAATACACTGCCTGCCACTTCATATCAATTTCACTCTTGGAGGGCAACTTATGAACACCAAACAACATGTTTCATCCAAAATGGATTCATAAAATATATTGCATTCTTATATAACTGGTTTTATCATTGACACTTCTCTGTAATAAATGCATTCATAGAAAGTACTTGGGGGGGGGGGGGAGGTAATAAGAAAAAATAAATAAAGGAAAAGGTGTTAAACTGAGATAGTTAGGGACGAAACTTCGGGAAAATTATCTCCTATCATACTCAGCTTGTTCTGATAAAGTGTAAGGCATTCTCTGCTTGTTTATAAGAGTGTTCAGATTACCCAGCAAAAACAGATTGCAGATGAAGTGTCAACTGTAAGAAAGAAATTAAACTTTGTTCTTCATAAAAAGTCACTGTCTGCCTCACACTGTTTTTGATTCAATTACTGTTTCTTTGATGAAGGTCCAAACTTTCAATCCCATGCTCAAAATGTAGTAAATAATATCACATAGCTTCCATAGCACATTTCTACATAGCAAATTTACGTTCCTCCACTTTTTATATTCCTGGTGTATCTTTTGGGCTTTTTTAGGCAAGTGTTAACATTGTTCATCTTTTTTATCCACAGTGATTGTCTAGATGTGAAGTCTTTTTTTCCTCAAAGCTTTTGGAGGTGGAGAGTCCTCAGTCTACTGCAAAGGGACTGGTATCTGCTTCACAGCATGCAGAGAAACCAGTGGAGGAGAAATCCCGTTCTGAATGCTGAAGTATATTCAGATGCTGTGCTGGGAGTAATGCTGAATTTTGCCACCAGTTTGCTCTCTTTCTGTCTTCCACCCAGATGGCTCAAGAAGCCATGAAGGATCATGGAGGAATAATCATTTCATGCCTGAAGGAATTCAAGGGTGTAAGAACCATTCACAATCCTTTTTCCTACTGAGCTACAGTCTTACCCCTTACTGGATGAATCCTGCAAATAACACCACCTAGGGGCAAGTAAGTTTGATGGGTGTCCCATTTATGAAGTTTGTTTCAGAGAGTTATTGCTCTTTTTGTTTTCAGTCAGGTGGAGGTTAGAAAACTAAAGCAATACAATGGCTGTATCAGTGTGAGACCACTAATTACCAATAAATACAAATTATTTCCTCCCCTGAGACTCAGTGTATCCAAGGGCACTGTGGCCTCCAAACAGTCTGAAGGCTGGATCTATGTTGAGATAATTCTATCCTGCCTACTTCCTTCTCCTGGGACAAGTGTAGCCACACCAGAAGAGTGCTGGTAGTAAAGGCATGTGTCTTACGATGATGCATAGGCTTGAATGAAATTTTTGTTTGCCTGTGGGACTGGATGTGAAATTAGACTGTTCAGATATATTTAATGCATTGGACTCTTCTGAAATGCTGAAAAAACCTTAGGCGAGTTGTTTCACCTCTCTGTGCCCCTGAGGCACCTCATGCTGTCTGATTTTTTTAGAGAAATGGGATGTATTTCAGTCCAGGGCTAGACCTAACTTTATCCTGTTACAACAAACCTGCAGGAATGCCCTGTAGGAATCCCTTTCTTTCTGATGAATTACAGAAGGAGGGGAACATTAGACCATTTACAGATGAAAAACAAGCATTGGAAAATTACACAGAAGTTATGGTAGTCTTTATATCTGCTGATTCATTGCTGAAACCATTCTTAGTGCTACCTGGTCACATCTGCATCCTTAATTACTCCGTTACATCTCAGTGTGTTTCTACCCAAAGCAATGAGCTGATAGCATTTGAGGTCTCAAGCCACTGGCAACTGGTCTTTGGAAAGATGCAAGTATCAAAATTTATTCAGCTTTCATGTAATGTGATCTGTCTACCACAATTTTGTTTCCTTGGTCTTTTTGTCCGTAAGTCTCTATATACAGCCCTCTGTCTTGTGTCTCAGTGTCATTCTGGATTAAGTGTATTCCCTCACATTAGGTCGGGCAAGTTTGTATTTAGGGTGTGCTGTCATTCTTCTTCATGTCTGATAATCATAGTCTTCACTTTATCCCATTTACCATTCACTCTGGCTTTTACAGATGAGCAGTCCTGCTTTCATCTGCAATAATGTTCATACAGGTGAGAATGGATGTAGCTGTTGAATGGCACTTCTTCAAGAATACAAAGCCTAGAGGCTCATGTAAATCCACAAAATTCACTGATTTCTCTACTCTTCTGTCAGCTTACACCAGGTGAAGAACTGCTTCAGAGTTTTTCTTTCTGCCTCACCCCTACAAGCTTCTGAAAGATATCTCTTGTATGCAAGTCATGAGGAAACACCTAGCCTTGCCATCTCTTTAAACTGCTGATTAACATAGACAGATGACACTGTGTTAGCAAAAAGGGAGTGTCTAATTCCAGCTCCTAGAATGATGCAATAGAAATAGTGCTTCCTTGTGAGAGCTGACTCAGAAAGAAACTAAAAGGTGAATTTTAATTTAATGCTGAAGTAGAAATTCTGAAACCTGGGAATCATGTCTTGCTGTGAAAGGCTGTGGGTCTGTGTCTCTCAACACTGGTGTTGTCCCATGAGTAAGAATTAAGCCTGAGTTCTGTTTTCTCTCAATATTGGATGGGATACAAATATATTAATAACAAAAAAAGAACTAGGGAGAATCTCCATCCCTTGCTGGATGCAAGGGGGAACGCTGTTATCAAGGATAAGAAAAAGGCTGAGGTACTTAATGTCTTCTTTGCCTCAGTCTTTAATAGTCAGTCTGGTTATCCTCATGGCATTCAATCCCCTGAGCTGGAAGATAGGGATGGAGACCAGGACAGTCCCCTCCTAATCCAGAAAGTGGTAGTTAATGATCTTCTAAGCCAACTGGAAACCCACAAATCTATGGGGCCAGATGGGATCCACCCAAGAGTGCTGAGGGAATTGGCAGAGGAATTTGCCAAGCCTCTATCCATCATTTATAAGTGATCCTGGTCAACTGGGGAGGTCCCAGATGACTGGAGACTTGCCAATGTGACACCCATCTATAAGAAGGGTAGGAAGGATGATCCAGGGAATTACAGGCCTGTCAGCCTGACCTCGGTCCCAGGAAAGATTATGGAACAGTTCATCTTGAGGGTGATCACACAGCAAGTGCAGGACAATGGGGGGGATCAGGCCCAGCCAACATGGGTTCATGAAGGGCAAGTCCTGTTTAACCAACCTGATCTCCTTCTATGACCAGGTGACCCGCCTAGTGGATGAGGGCAAGGCGGTGGATGTTGTCTACCTGGACTTCAGGAAGGCATCTGACACCGTTTCCCACAGCATTCTGCTGGAGAAGCTGGCAGGTCATGGCATAGACAGGAGGACTCTTCGCTGGGTTAGAAACTGGCTGGATGGCCGTGCCCAGAGGGTGGTGGTGAAAGGAGTAAAATCCAGTTGTCGACCAGTCACAAGCGGTGTCCCTCAGGGCTTAGTTTGGGGACCCGTCTTGTTTAATATATTCATCAGTGACTTGGACGAGGGAATTGAATGTACCCTCATTAAATTTGCAGACGACACAAAATTAAGCACAAGTGTCGATCTGCTTGAGGGTAGGAAGGCTCTGCAGCAGGATCTGGACAGGCTGGAGAGATGGGCTGAGCTCAATTGTATGGAGTTTAACAAAGCCAAGTGCCAGGTCATGCACTTTGGTCACAACAACTCCCAGCAACGCTACAGGCTTGGGGAGGAGTGGCTGGAGAGCTGCCTGGCGGAAAAGGACCTGGGGGTGTTGGTCAATAGCTGTCTGAACATGAGCCAGCAGTGTGCCCAGGTGGCCAAGAAGGCCAATGGCATCCTGGCCTGTATCATAAATGGTGTGACCAGTAGGAGTAGGGAGGTGATCGTACCCCTATACTCGGCACTTGTGAGACCACACCTTGAGTATTGTGTCCAGTTTTGGTCACCACAGCACAGGAGGGACATTGAGGTGCTGGAGCGAGTGCAGAGGAGGGCAACAAAGCTGGTGAAAGGGCTGGACAGCATTCCCTGTGAAGACCATCTGAGGGAACTGGGTTTGTTTAGTCTGGAGAAGAGGAGGCTGAGAGGAGACCTTATTGCCCTCTACAACTACCTAAAAGGAGGTTGTAGAGAGGCTGGTGTTGGTCTCTTCTCTCAAATTAGTAATGATAGGATGAGGGGGAATGGACTCAAGTTGTGTCAGGGGAGGTTTAGATTAGATATTAGGAGGAAATTCTTCACTGAGAGGGTGGTTAGGCACTGGAACAGGCTGCCCAGGGAGGTGGTGGAGTCACCATCCCTGGAGGTGTTTAAAGAACAATTAGATGTGGCGCTTGAGGATATGGTGTAGTGGTTAGAGAAATGCTAGGACAAAGGTTGGACTTGATGACCCTGGAGGTCTTTTCCAACCATAATGATTCTATGATTCTATGATACTACTACACAGAACCTCCATGTTACTGGAGTGGTAAATCCTCTTAAAAGAAACAGAAGTTATGTAACAAAATGTTTACCAGTCAGAGAATTTAAATTAGGATGCAGCCATTTTAATTACTTGCAAGTTCTATGAGTATTGTTTATGTACCTTTAAAAATCTGTGGCTCAATACTTCTAGGACAGATTTTTGTCCTACTTAAAAACTGTGATCAGTATGGTCATGAAGTGAATGTAGCTGTGTGACTTTAAACCTGTGTGTCCCAAAAACATAGCTTTTAATCCAGCCTGTTTCTATCAAATTTGACAGATTAGAGGAGTGAAAAATGCTTTATTTGATGGCTTTCATGAAATTATGGGCTGTTAGACAAGAATCTCCTAAAATCTGCAGGAGCAGTATGTTTTCTGCTCTGTTAGATACTTAGAGAATACATAAGAGAGAGGATCCCCTGGAGATATGGATCTGTATGAGACTAGGCTTCACTGTTGCTGCAGTCAGAAATCTTGTGGTAAAATTAGTCATTTAAAAATTCAAGCATAGGCCTCTGAAATTGTCTCAGAGGCTCTTTGCATCATTTCTGAGCCAGTCCAATAGGTTGGGAAAAGAGTTGCTAGGTCTTTCTGGAAAACAGAATGCAAGCACTTAAACATTTACCCACTGAAAGGTGATTAATTAACTTTCTGGGATGTTTTCTGTTTGGAGTAATTTCCTGTAAAGCATCCATCAAGACAGTTAATTCAGTGACACAATCACAAATGTGAAGAAATGCCATGTCAGCCAAAGTTAACTTGAGCTGGAGATTACTACAAACAGTTCATTGCTAGCTTTGTGGTACCCAGTGGCACCATAGGTCACTTGAGGAAGCAGAAGTGCTCACTGACTAACCAGAGCCTTTGTGCTGCTTGATTGATACCTTCTTGGATGAACTATTTTACAGCTACTTTATCCTGCTAGGAAGCCAGATGCAAAAGCAGGTTCACCTTCTTGATGCATACCACAAATGGGCTACATTAGAAGAGGGTAAGCTCTGTTCACTCAACTGTCAGTCAACAAAGCATGCCAGCTCAAGTTTGTTTGGTTTTTCGAGGTGGGTATACAACAGGACAATATGTTGAAAACTTAGGAATCTGCTGCTGCCATGAGTTTTCTAAGAGTTGCAATCTAGTCCATCAGCTGCAGTGTTTCCACTCACGTTGTCTAGTTCTACAGGACAGTGTGAGGCATTCTTGGGCAAGATGTCACCTCTGTAACATCTTTGGTGATTTGCAATAGGACCTTCAGGCTGCACATGAGAATGCACATAGTGAGGAATGTGAGAATGCACTATAGTGGGGAGAAGAATTTTGGTTTCTGGCTATTTATTTCTTTTTTTTTTTTAATTTATTTGTTGTTGAGAGGAAATATAAATTGTCCCCAAAGACATCATCTTACATTCCTCTTAAAATAGTGAAAGTACTGTGGATATGAGCTGGCTTCCTGGACAGTGCATTTTATCCTTTGGTTCCATTTTCTGAAGGATTTTGTAGAATGATGAACTGGAAAACATAAATAGAACAGAAAGTGGAGTGTTATCACATGGCTTTGTTTATTGATAAAACTTGGCAAGGCAGACACTAGACATTTTAAACCAATTCACATTTTGGACGTTTTTCATCTTGTTCTGTTCTGCTTAGTTCAAGTGCATCATTTTTAGAGAGGGGACCACAGACTAAAATGCTAAAAAGCTGTGTAGCCTGAGTGGAGACAGTTATCAGTGGAGTCCTTCAGATGTTTTCAATTGCCTTTCTTCTGCAGAAATGATGCATCTCAGTTCTGCAGGATTCTTGTCTTACTGCATGCTATGACAAGACCTCCCACCTCTTTAAGCAAAGTCTTTTAAAGGGATCTGGAAATCACCCACAGTGATAATTCGTATATTGCTTTTAGAATGTATGAAATTACATATTCTTAAAACATAGTTCTCCTGGAGTGGTTTGAATAATGCACTTCTACTTTACAAATGGTTTCCAGATAATGTCCTACAGCAGAAACCCTTTACACTCTTGAAGGCATATCCCTTGCATGCTGTATGTATATCAGCCCTGAGATATATATAATCTTTTTCACAGTATACCTTGTGTTTAAACTTTCTTCCATGCACACACCATTTCCTTATTTCTTAATTTTATGGGCAGTGCATCTGTGGTGTCTGTTGCATAGGTTAGTGTTTACTATCTAACTTAATGTGTTTCATTTGATGCACAGCCTTATAGTACATCTCTTTTTTCTCTCCACTGTCTTACTATTATATACTGCTGTTTGGCCTTTGCTCATTCTGCACTTTTTTAGAAACAGGCTTATTCCAGTTGTAGTGACCTGTTCTTTTTCAATGCATTTTTTCCAACACCATATGTCAGTTTTTGCAAGAGTTGGCTGAAAGGACAGGTGAGGACACAAATAAACGCAACTGGAATGAAGTAGTGAAATACCAGTCCTGTTGTACTAGGCTAGAAACAATTTTCAGGACTTAAGATCAGACGTACTTACAACCCTGGTGTAAATGTAAACTGAAAATGTAATTTGCAGCACAAAAATCTCTCTGTGTATAGGCTGAGGTTCTCTCTAACCAAGTGCTGCTGTTGATGTATTAGTAGCCCGCTAATCTGGTGGGCTAACAGACTAAGTGGTCATATTTACGTAAGGAAAGTAACTGTTTGCATCTGGCTTCTCCTTGTGACATGAGAAGGAGATCTGAGTCTCCTTACCACCATTAGGGCTCTAACATAAGCACAAAGATGAACTGTGGGCTACCATACCTGGGACAAGAATAGATGAATAGGTTACACAGTGTTTCCTGGGCCTTTACAGCTAAGCCACATAGCACACTTGGTCCTATCTGGATAGGACTTGAATTGCTATCCTGAAAATAGTGGTGGCCTAGGACTTGCTGAAGATGCTGTTGGCTGTTCAGTGACACAGTGGCAATTTCTACTACCTTGTTGGGGCCAAAAGTGAAGTTAAGTCTTAGTCAGAGCTTACAGTCACATCAATCACTTCAGTTACTAAGGAAGGGCAGGGTGGATTTCATGGAATTACTGCCCTACTTAATGAAATAATAGATGTGCATAAAGAAGTTGAGTTGTTAGGCATTTGCATATTTGATGTATTTGGAGAGATCCTTTAATGCTTAACAGAAGTAATTATTCATGCTTTGTAACTGAGGCTGAGAATGTATTCTATATGATTTCACAGATGCATTACCTTTTACTATTTTGTCCAAATTGACTTCTTTTTAAATAAAGAATTGTGCATACCAGAGAAAGTACTACAGATGCAGCTGGCCTAACCATTATGGACATGGAGTTCTTTCAGAATATCTGTCTGTATGGAAACTGTGAGATATGAATTCTTATATTCTGTCTAGTTTGAATCAATTTACTTAGAATGGGTACATTTTTTCCAGAAACAGGGGGGCAGGGAATGTCTCTCTCTGCTCACCTTCAGTCCTGTGCTATTCTTCTGCTGCATCACATTATCTTACCCTGGGACAGGACATGCATTCTTGCCTTGCATGTCATGGGACACTTTTTTTTCTGCTGCAGCACTGTTAAGAAATATGTGGGACTTAAAGCAACTTGAGAGTCATCCTTAAACATCAAAAAAGATAACTCATTCCACTGTTAAATTTCTCCTGAATGGCTCAAAGAAACAGTCTGTTATTCAGCATAAGGTAACTGAGGACATTGTTATATTTTGGTAACAACTGTGAAAATTCAAAGCCAAAGGATTTTCCACAGAGGTGTAAGGAGCCAGTATTTTGTGTCAACTTTTCTTCCAGTTATAGATGTGGACACTGAAAAGGACGTAACAGGTGAAAAAACTAGCTACCCATCTGTAGTCAGGACACTTATGTGAGGACTGGACATGGAATACATGTCTACAACTTTGCTGACAGACTAAACCCATTACTGATACTTTTGCTGCACATTTCCTGGTAGTACAGGAATGGAGTGGGCTAGGGAGCGACGTATTTGCCATTTGTCTAAAGGACATATTTAATCCCTAATGTGTTTTCCTTTGTTTGGAAAACTGGAAAGGGTAAGATTAGCTTTATATTATAGGAGAACCCTGAGAAAATGAGGTCAAACTTATTTCTGTCATCCCATGTAAGCAAGAAGGTACATGCACAATGACTAAAGAAAAAAAAGCCACCTTCTGTCAAGCATTACTCTCACTAAAGGATCATGTGTAGGTATGTTATATATAAATTTTGAAATAAAACTTTAAGGTATGTACTGTAATATATATGCTAGTGGAATAAGAAAATGGCTGCTGACATCACAGCTCCCAAGGGTTTTCCAGATACTACTTCTGTAGTGGCAGAAATGCAAGCAGTCTAAAATCATTGCCTCTTGCAAAGGAAGGAGAAGAAACATTAACAACTATAATTCTTTCCTGTAGTTTTTCAGTAAGACTGAGGTTTTAGAGTGTTCCTATTTTTGCAGTGCAGTGATCTTTCTACTGGAAAGTTTTCCACTGGAAAACCTTATGACCAGCTCTATTGCCTACCTGCCCTGACTTCTTTAGCACCGTTATAAATGAGCTTGAGAGTTTCTTCCAAATGGGAAGACATAAAAATGTTGTCAGTCTCAGCAGTCTTAGGTTTGGGCTTACTAGATTCTTGGTAGTTTATTAACTAGCAAACTTTTTCAAGTAATCTCTGAGATAGAGACCAGAAGATCTGAAGCTGTAATGTACACAGTAATTAGGCTGAAAGAAGTTAAACAGCAGGGAAGATAATTTAGCAATTAACCAGGGTATATCTACTACTAAGAAAAATATTGTTATACAAAATCATATCTTCATGTGTTCCCAATGAAATTTTCTACCCATTGCCATTTTCAGGGGAATGCTCATATCAAAATTAAGTAAATTTATTCATTCTCATTCCTTTAGTAGGACTGCAAATAATACAATTTTTCACTTTTGAAGGACTGGACTTTTCAGTTCAGTAGCAGAAGAGAAATTCAAGATAATAGCTATCTACATGTAATGAAATTTTAAAGATGAAAACAAAGAAGTTTATATTAAAAACTAGCATCACACTTTAAAACAGGATTTTGAAATGTCTGCACAAAGCAGGTCTTTTTAATGGAGAATAAAAACGTTACTGTCTCCCCACATAATTACTCAGTTAAAAAGACCCACTTTCATGCTCGAAGTTGCAGTTAATCTTAGGCCTGAATTCATCTACTACATTTATGCACCAAGTTGAGATACTGAGGCCAGAAGACCAGTCATTTGAGGCTCATTCCATCAATGGTTAGAGATGAGCGTACCCAGACAATTCAAATACTCATTTTCATTTTCCCTCTGTACTTTCCAGACTCCCTCATCCGAGTTTATGGGGAGCTGAGGAGTATGTTTTATGCAATTTTTAAATCTTGGCCTTGGGCACCTCCTTGATCTTGTATTAGGTTTTTCAAGAGACCCTGCACATGAATACCCAGTTCCTATTAAGTGCATTTACTCCTGTTCTCAACCTCTGCTTTTTGCTTGGGCAGGATTTCAGCAAGCAACCTAAGAAAAGAAGTAATGCCCTTTCTGTTTCAGGTTAGGTCAAAGTGCTTTTTAGCTTCTAAGCAGAGTCCCATCCAGTTGCTAGACTGGAGGGTCTTGAGAAGGGCATAGAATAAATCCTCTTTATCTCAGTTCTGCCACTAAATTTTTTCTTACACATATTATTTTTTAAGACTGTCCAAGCAGCCTTAAAGTGCAACCAGACAACGTGGAGAAAAAACCAATGCAAGAAGCATTCCTGGCTGAGGAAGGAGGGTTGCATCCCTCAATGTGTAGCCATGCTTTCATGCTCCTTGCCTTTGAATTACACCAGTAAGGATAACAGTCTGACCAACAACTTCATTGCAGGTTATTTGCTTGTTTAGTAGCATTAAGTTCAGCTGGGACCTACTGTGTAAGCAACCAAGGTCTCTAATGTCCATCTACTGTTCAACTATTTTATTTAATAACAGCTGATGCCAAGCTCTAGCACAACTCTCTGGCATGATCAGCCTCTGAGCACACGGGGTTTCAGGTAAAGAAAAGAACTGAAATTAGGACTGGCTGATAAAAACTGATACAGTGAATCAACAGCCTCCATATAGAGTGAGCAAAAGGCAAATCACAATTTGCTGCAGATTGCAGGTGAGGTAGAGTCCATTGTTGTGTGTCAAGGGATAACAGCAGAGATTTGGAGACAGCTTGTGATTTTTTTCTTCCAAGATGCACTGAATGCTTTGTACAGTCTGGAAAAATACTCCATGAGAATGCAATTCAGCTAACATATCACTTTGTAATTAGTAATTCTTACTTGTTTTTTCTTCTTAAACAGACACATTTGCATTCAGATAGTATCTCTCTTTATGTGAACCCTTCTGTTCCTTCTGCTGCCTCAGCTGAAGTCATAACCCTTTGCTTGTGACATCAACATGGTTTGCTGTGTAGGTGATTATGATGTTAAGGAGAGCACAATATGACTTCAGGTGAGGACTGAACAGCAGGAGCAGATGAAACTGTAACTCACAAATACACTGCTTGCATGCAAATCCCCCCATTGTCGTAACACAAACGTTACAGCGGAGGATTTGCAGAACATGGAACATTCAGGCAGAAAATAATAGTAAGCAGTGTGGCTCCCCAAAGTTCTCCAGGAATCACAGGCTATTTAAAACCAAAAAAAGTGAATGTGCATGATTTCTTTGTTAGCGTGAGTTTCTAGGGTTTCTTGGTTTGCTTTTTATTCTCTAAGGAAATATCCCTTTTGCCCAACTTTTATAATTTCCAGTGCTTTTCCGCTTTTACAGTTTCCACTTCTTAATTGTGTGCTTCAGTCAGCGGGCAGTTCTGTTCAAACACAACCTGGCTGCTCAAAGTCTGTGTTATACAGAAGAGTTCTTCTCAGAAATGAAACCTCAGAAACTAATCCAGACTTCTAAAGGATACACCTCAGTATGTTGGGTGTTTGGACATTCTTGCACAGAGAAGGTGCAGGAAATGCAGAAAAAATTAAAGAAAATTGAAAAATTTATATTTTTCAAAGATATATATTTCAAACATATACTTTATAAAATGCTTCATAATGTTTTCCTACAGCTGTGATCTTCCCATTAACTATCATACACCATCTTGATAATCAGGAAACACAAATGGACCTCTAACACTCAGCTGTCATATATTTTTGTTATTTTCTGATACACTCTTGCTATTAACAATAATTATTAGTAGAAATAATTGTGACTACAAAGATTAAGCCTTCACTTCACTAGATATGGACAAAAGAATGAATTATTTTTTGCTTAAATAGTTTAGGATTTCGAGGATTATAGAATGTAAGAATTTACTTCAAAAATACTGCCCATTGCCATGTAGGTTTTCATCATGGCATTCCTAATGTCTTAAAAGGATATCGTGTTAAAAGCCCAATTCAAAAAACAGAAACTAGTTTCTTCATCAAGGATGAAGGTAAATGAAATCTGTTTAGCATATGTGCCATATCTACATTTGTGTTGCAGCAGCCTATTGACTGTATTTCTTATTACCTGTATTGATTCCTTACTACTTCCGCTCTTGTTTGCCAGTGTTCCCAGGCAGCCTTTTCTGCTCTTGTTTTAACAAAAACAGTGCTCAAAGTGAAAAGAAAGTTGAAAGGCTCCAGAAGCACACTTTTTAGCACTAATCAGAGGTGGGTGAAATTAAAATACTGTTCTATTCCTTGACCTTGGCTCAAGGTCACTCTTAAACCTACACAGCTGGAAAATTCTAATACTGAGGAACTAATTGGAAATAGGGTCTGCTCCCCCATCACTGGTGGAATTGCAAAGACTTTTCTCCCTTCAGGTTATTTGGAAAATATTCACAACCAGACTGAAAAGATGGAAAACTCATCAGTTTTCAGACATACTTACAATCCTAAAAGTTGATGGGAATACAAATACTTTCATCTTTAACCTGTCTTCTCTATCAAGTGGGATGGATGTTTTCTCTGGCTTTGTGCATAGTGAAGTGACTCTCTTTTTGCAGCAGTACTCCTTGCTGAGTTTGACTTTGCCATTCTACTTTGATTACGCCACGAACTCTCCCCTGATTTCTAGAGACTATCCTTAAACAAAAAAGGAATAGTGCAGAGACCATTTTCTGGTGACCCCAGTCATAATTTGTGATCTCAGTACTGCTCCACACACTGCAAGACCAAGCCTGAGTGCAGTGCTAGAATGCTTTTAGCTTCTTAACTAACATCTCCTCTCATTAATCTGGATTTTTTAGCTAGCACAGTCAGAAGGAGTTCACTTTTTGGAGGAAGATGCATAACACCTTAGATTCCTATAGTTATGAAGCCTCCAGTATTAATTTAACTCAACTTGTGATTCAAAATATGCTATTGCTTCCTCCTACTGCTAAGATACCTCTTAATCTCCTTATCTATAGGTCATAACTCCTTGATGTATCCCAGCAATAACCTGGAAAAGTAAGACCTTATGGGAAATGTAGTTTAGATGAGGAGCTCAGGTCACCAAATGAAACAGGCACCCTTAGGTGGCTGTACTATAGCTACCAGGAGGTACCACAACAGCATTTCAGAATCATCTGAGGTACAGTTATACACCAGAACATATATTTTTATTAAGATGTATTTGTGATTATATAGAGAATGTTCACTACCCAGGGTCAGTGGCTTTCTATAACCTAGCAACAAAACTATCATCAAAACGTGAGTTGCAAATGACCTACCAGCAGGATTGTACGTAGGGCAAAAATGTTTGCATTCAAAATATATTCAGAGGTGTTACCTTGTTCTCTTTACCTATGTAGTATTCTCTGCTTGTACAAAGATTCACCAGCCGTAGAAGACAGGGATTAATATATGTGGATGTATTGCACCACTGGCTAAAATCTTGAATAGATCCCTTCAAGGGTGAGCTCAGACTAGTTTCTGAACTGACTACCTTTTTGTCCTTTAACAGGGGCAAGGGACCATGGGGAGGATAGGATGGTTATGGCAATGCTAGTTATCTTTTAGTTGGAAAGCAATGGAAGATGGCTGCTGAGACTGAAGGGAAGACTTCATCCAGCTTGACTGAGCTGGAAACACTAAACTCATAAAGGAGACAGGACTTATTTAATGAATAGTAATATTCTTTCTAATCAAAAGGCATGATTAATTGCTACTTCTGATTCTGGATAGCTCCACTAGTTTCTGATGTGCTTTCAATTGTGCAATAGTGAAAAGAATGAACAACTTTCCACTTAAAGCAGAATTCCCATTCAATTATATTTTGGCTGTTATATGCCTACTAAGTCACACCAAAGGAGGTGAAAACCCTTGCGAAGTACACATCTTGGCTTTTCTTTTGGCCTTATATGGCCAAACAGTCAAGCAAACCTATCTGACCAGAGCTGTGGTATAGTTAGTCAGCTTCAACAACCTGTCTTGAAAATTCTGGATATAACCTGCCCTCCTGGTTTGAGTGAGAACAGAACTAATTCTGTTCATTGATTTTACTTTTCAGCTCAGTGTCTTCTAACTAACTGCACTGTCTGAAGTTAATGGCAGATTTTTGCAAACAGTGTCTGCTTCTAGAAGTCACAACACTTGACATTTATGGTTACTACCAAGATGCAGAATTTTGCTTATACTTGGCCCCGTGGAGTCCAAGGTCATTGCTATATCTTATGTACCATGTTGGGGGTGCAGTAAGAGGTCATACCTGTGGAGAGGAGTGGGCAGGAGAGGTGACCCTAAACTGACCAACAAGGGATTCCATCCCATTGTAGTGGGTCTGGCTGAGCTGCTTTTCCCCATCCAGCCCTCACGCTGCAGCACTGGGAGCTGGAGGGTGTTGAGAACACACCCGTGTTATGACTGCCAGTGCTCACACGGCACCAGAGGATGGGGAGACAAGATGGGGAGGGGACACAGCCGACCTGAGCTGACCAGGGAGATATTCCATACCATATGATGTCAGCTCAGCTATAAAGGGAGAGGGTAGGAGGAGGATGGGGGGGGCATTCGTCTTTGTCCTCCAAGCAACTGCTACATGTTCTGGAGCCCTGCTTCCTGGACTTGGCCCAGCATCACCTGCGGACGGGAAGTAGAGAATAACATCTTTATCTTTTATACTCGTCTCTTTTCTTTTCATCTTATTCTCTCCCTGCATGCTGTGGTGATGGAGGTTGGGGGCAGTGATAGAAGGGGTTGGTGGACACCTGGTGCCCAGACAGGGTAAACCCACCACACCATATACGTCATATTCAGTATAATGCTGAGAGAACATAAAAGCCAAGTTCTCTTCCTCAATGGGCATCATATGAGGAGGACTCTGTCCTCTCTGCCTTCAATCCAAATCTGTGTTTTCCTGAATCCAGCTCCTGAATTTGACTTCTGTCTGCCACTGAATCCAGTCTGAGACTTCCCCAGTGTCTGCTGACAGTAGCAGTGGTGACAGTGACATAATTGTGATCAGGGGATGCTGGGTTTGATACTGATTTTGTACATATTTGTATGTATTTCATTTTATTATTATTTTCATTAAAGCTGTTTCAGGTTTCTCAACCTTATTTCCTTTCTCTTCCACTTTAGGAAGGGAGAGGCATTAATAGAGAGCATCTGTCATTCATCTAGAGGTCAGTCCAGCACTAAGCCTTGACACCTACTTGGGTGCTTTAAAACCTTTTGGTCTGCTTTAAAACCTTTTGGTCTGCTTTAAAAAACAATGAGATAAATTTTCTTTTATTGTTACTTGGTATTTTCTGCAAAGACTTTAACCTTATCTCCTGGTTTTAGTTAGGGTCAGTCAGGCCTATAAATCTGCAGAGCTTGGCAAAATCTAGAAAATAAGGGCATGGCATTCTCTACAGTGTGAATTAATAGGCTGGACATATAAAAAATGTCCATCAGGTTTAGATCATAGAGTCATACAATGGTTTGGGCTGGAAGGGACATCTAAAGGTCATCTAGCCCAACCCCCCCAGGATGCTCAGTTCCTATTAAAACTAATAAGAACTGGACTGCCAGCTTCTTTGGGCAACTTCATAGATTGTGGACATAGTGCAAAGGGAGGTAACCAGGGATGGTGGCTGCAGGATTTAAAAGGAGCTACAAAGCTAGTAAAGAGTTTGCAGCATGTCTCTTATGAGGAAAGGCTGAAGGATCTGGGGCTGTTTAGCCTTGAGAAAAGAAGGCTGAGGGGAGACCTTGCCCTCTACGACTACCTGAAGGGAAGGTGTCATGAGATGGAAGTTGGTCTGTTCTCCCTGGGGACAAGGGACAGAACAAGAGGCAGTGGCCTGAAGCTGACCCAGGGGAGGGTCAGGCTGGATCTCAGGAAGCATTTCTTTCCAGGAAGGGTTGTCAGGCACTGGCATGGGCTGCCCAGGGAGGTGGTGGGGTCACCATCCCTGGAGGGGTTTAAGAGCCGGTTAGATGTTGTGCTTAGGGACATGGTTTAGTGGTTTTTGATAGGGCTGGGAGTTAGGTTGGAATTGATGATCTTGTATGTCTCTTTCAGACAGAACTATTCTATGATTCTAAGGAGAACAAATCTTCCTCTGCTGCATAAGTCATAGAGTGGAGCAACCAGTGCATGACAAAATGGGCCTTTTATCCAGGATGGGTTGTCTTCTGCAGTTACCTAGTGGACAAAGGGCCTAGAAGGGGGACTTTTTTTCCCCAGAGAACAGATGGAGTGTTTTAGGGAAGAGGCAGGAAAGTGGGTTAGTGAAACAGAGCTGCTTTGTGTCAGTATCCAAGACACTCATGGGCAATAAGCACTAGCAGCAATTAACACTAAATAATTGCAATTGGTAGGTGGGAGGCAGGTGTCAGAGTCTACATGAGGCCATGCAAGACTTGGCCCAGGGAGGCTGTTTTGAAGAGCCCAGCCCTGGCACACTACTGAGATCCTTTCAGGCAGCACTAGGTTTGCCACTTGGTGAACAAAGCAAAAGCCAAGCAACTATTATATTGTGAATAAGTGTATTTCTATCCTGTCCAGTTATTTCTGTGATATGAGGCTCTGGCAGCATAACTGAGGCAGAGGAATGCTAATGCTTTGTTTCAAACAGATATCTGTATGCCAAGACAGGCATGTGGAATGAGGGCTTAACAGCTTTAGAAAATAATTCAGGAAAAAATAGACAAAATGTTCTTCTGTCTTCAGAACAAAGATGGCCAAGTTCTTCTGTCAATACAAATATATTCAAATACTTTTAGCCTTTCTTCTTGTTGTGTACAAATTGTGTTTTGCATTTTGTTTGTGACTATCTTACAGCCACTTTATTGGAAATGCTTTTGAGCTTGCCAGACCATGAGATGGATTCTCAAAAGTTCACAAAACAAGGCACCCTTTTTTCCTGAATTGCTGAATGTTATAAAGCTTTTGCTGAGAAAGAGGTCTTGGTTTCATTAAAATTACTATCTTGTCACGCTCTAGCACTGATCATTAGAGGAAAGTTTTCCTCCATGATGAATCATAGGTGAATGCAGAAATAACTTCTATGTTTTGCAATGAAAAGGACACTTAAAAAAAAAAAAAAATCCATGTAAAAGATATCTGAAAAGCTTAGAAATACAATATTTAGAATGAAATGGAGACTGGGCCCCAAGTGCTATGCTCAGAAAGTTCATTTGTTCCAATGGCTTCTAGTGTCCTGTCAGTCTTCAGAGAAGAGAAGAGCAGAG
>JANVCC010000059.1:9721364-9741023 GCA_025345505.1 Todiramphus chloris collaris | reverse complement strand
AGAGGAGAGGAGAGGAGAGGAGAGGAGAGGAGAGGAGAGGAGAGGAGAGGAGAGGAGAATGAAATAGAAGAATGGAATGGAATGGAGTGGAATGGAATAGAATAGAATAGAATAGAATAGAATAGAATAGAATAGAATAGAATAGAATAAGTTGTGGAGTCTCCTTCTCTGGAGAATTTCAAGACTTGTCTGAATGAATTTCTGAGTGATCTGCCCTAGTTTTGGTCCTGCTCTGGCAGGGGGGTTGGACATGACGATCTCCAGAGGTCCGTTCCAACCCCTACCATTCTATGATTCCATGATTCTATGATAAGCAGTGGTCCTTGCATGTGCAGTGAGAGGCTACTCCTGTTTTGCAGAGGGGCAGCGTGTTGATGTTAGAAGTCACATTTCATTTGTACGTGAGGTACAGTGGATACAGCAGCTTCCAAAATGACAAATCAAGAGCTCCATGTTAGTAGTGTGCTTCACGGGTATTTCGCTCCTTGATTTTCAGCCTTTCTAGATACAGAAGGAGGGGTCTGTGAAGACTCAAAACTTCTTAGCTTTGACAGGTCTGACAGTATTAAAAGTCCTGGATAAATGTGGGATGTTGAAATGAGGCCATGTGATTCCTCTACTTCTTTCATACACTGTTCCTAACCAGAAGGTAGTATAGAATCAGAGAATCATAGATTGGTTTGGGTTGGAAGGGACCTTAAAGGTCATCTAGTTCCAACCCCCCTGCAATGGCAGGGACACCTCCCACTAGAGCAGGTTGCTCACAGTCCCATCCAACCTGGCCTTAAACACTTCCAGGGAGGGGGCATCCACAACGTGCCTGGTCAGCCTGCACCAGTGTCTCACTGTCCTTGCTGTGAAGAATTTCTTCCTTATATCTGATCTAAATCTCTTTTTGTTTAAAACCATTACACCTCATCCTATCACTATACTCCCTAATAACGAGTCCCTCTTCAGCTTTCTTATAGGCCCCTTTTAGATACTAGAAGGCTGCTACAAGGTCTCCCCAGAGCCTTCTCCAGGCTGAACAAACCCAAGTCTCACAGCCTGTCCTTACAGGGAAGGTGCTGTACCCCCCACATCATCATCATGGCCCTCCTCTGGACTTGCTCCAACAGGTTCATGTCTTTCTTACACTAGGGGCCCCAGAGCCGAACACAGTACTCCAGGTGGGGTCCGATGACAGCAAAGTATAGGGAAAGAATCTCCTCCATCGATCTGTTGGCCACACTTTGTTGTGAGTGTACATTACTGTCTCATATTCAGTTTTATATCCACCAGCTTGGTGTCATCAGAAAACTTGCTGAGGATGCACTCATTTCCACTGTCCGTGTTGTCAACAAAGGTGTTAAACAGCTATGGTCTCAACATGAACCACTGTGGAATGCCATTCATCACTGGTCTCCACTTGGACATCAAGGCATTGACTGCAACTCTTTGAGTGTGACCATCCAGGTAGTTTTTTATCCTCTGAGTGTTCCACCCATCAAAGCCATGTCTCTCCAATTTAGAGACAAGGGTGTTACGCAGGACATTGTCAAATGTTTTGCACAAGTCCAGGTAGATGTCCATTGCTTAGTATGCCTCTCACGTGGGATGGGTGAACTAATGGTCCTTGGTAGGTTGGTTTCTTTCCTAAACAGATTGCTTTGTAGAAAAATAGAAAGTACCTTAAGGAAGAGAGTCTGGGACTCAGAATTTACCTTCTTAAAAGGGTGAATTGTCTGCTGAGGAAGGGCTCCCTTATTATTTCTTTGGCTATATGAATCGTCTTTCTTGAAAAATGAACCAAATGAACCAATAGTCTGTGTCGTGGTTTAGCCCCAGAGAGGAGACCAGCATCATGCAGTGCTCACTCACTGCCCCTCTCCCCCCACACCAATGGGAAGGAGAAGAGGAAGAAAAGTGCAAAAATCCCACAGGTTAAGATAAGGAAGTTTTAATACAAGACATCAGGAGAAACAACAGCAACAGTAATAGCAGTGAAACAATACGCACAAAGAAGCAATAGCAAATGAACCGAAAAGCAGCACCATGTCACCATGACCAGTCAAAAACACCTGCTTGACCAGCCTGCCCCCCACCCTTACATACTGGGCATGATGTCAGTATGGTACCAAATAGCACACTGCCTGGGTCAGTTGTCTATCCTGATTGTGACCAAGGGTGAAAATTAACCCTATCCTAGCCAAAGTGAGGACAGTCTGGTGACCAGAGCCCTGTCCTGGAACATGAGAAGCAAAATAAATCTGTGTATGTTTCCCAAAGGTGTTTTCTGACCACATTGCAGATGATGGATCCACTTTGTCTGTGATAGTTTAGTGGTTTTCTGCTGAGTCAAGGTCAAAGAACTGTGCAGCCTGCCTTCCAGAAAGGCTTGAAATCTGTATATTGAGAAAAAGGACAAGGCAAGGGACTACAATGTATGAGTACGACGCATTGACTTCTGTCCTCACTGTCTTCTGTTCAAGCAGCAAGTTATCCAGAACTTGCCAATATGTTAGCTGTTTTGAATGTTATCCGTATGTACTTAGCTCCTACAATGTGCTTTGCAAATGCTGAGACTGTTCCTGAAAGTTAGGTTCTTTGGTGCCAAAGACACTTGCAGCTTTCTCAAAGTAGCATACAATGAGCATCAGGGAAGTCTAGATTCCAGTCTAGTGACTTAAGAATTACAAGCTTGTCCTATGTAAAAGTTCTGAACCCCAAATAGATAACGAAGTGCAAAGGCTTAGGATCCTGTAGATCACTGCAGTACTACTTTTTGTCTTCTGAGAGGAATGTCTTTGACACATGGCTTGAAAATTCAGTGCACTCACCAGGGTAGTCTGCCGTGTTAGATGTAGTTGCAAATTGTCCTGCATTTCTTTTTCTTGGTTGTAACATGTTTGAATATGTAAAAAGTGTGAGAAATGCTGATAGAAGAAACAAAGTACATGTTTTCTCATCAAGCCATTTCTGTGATCAGTATGACAATTGGCTTTATGGTCAAATGACACAAAGAGAGTTTGGAACTCTTTAGGGAGAAAAATAGGTGAGATCCATACACAGATCCTGAAGGAACTGATAGATGAACTTTCTAAGCAGCTTTCCATCATATTTGAAAAGTTTTGTCAGTTTGGTGAAGTTCCCACTGACTGGAAAAGGGGAAACATCACCCCCACTTTCAAAAAGGGAAAAAAGGAAGAACTGGGCAACTACAGCCAGTCAGTCTCACCTCTGTGCCTAGCAAGATCATGGAGCAGATACTCCTGAAGGGTCTGCTAAGGCATATAGAAAATGAGGAGGTGATTGGTGGCAAACAACATGGCTTCACAGAATCACAAAATCACTCAGGTTAGAAAAGACCCTTGGGATCATCGTGTCCAACCATTAGCCTTACTCTACAAGTTCACCCCTAAACCATATCCCCCAGCACCACGTCCAAGTGATGTTTAAACACATCCAGGGATGGTGACTCAACCACCTCCCTGGGCAGCCCATTCCAATATCTCACCACCCTTTCCATGAAGAATTTTTTCCTAATGTCTAGTCTAAACCTACCTTGTTTCAGCTTTAGGCCGTTCCCTCTGGTTCTATCCCATATTACCCGAGAGAAGAGCCCAGCACCAGCCTCACTACAATGTCCTTTCAGGTAGTTGTAGAGAGTGATGACGTCTCCCCTCAGCCTCCTCTTCCTCAAACTAAACACGCCCAGCTCCTTCAAACGATCCTCATATGATCTATTCTCCAATCCCTTGCCCAGCTTCGTTGCCTCCTCTGCACCCGCTCCAACACCTCAATACCTCTCTTGTACTGAGGTGCCCCAAACTGGACACAGCACTCGAGGTGAGACCTCCCCAGTGCTGAGTACAGGGGGACAATCACCTCCCTGCTTCTGCTGCTCACACTGTTTCTGATCCAGGCCAGGATGCCGCTGGCCTTCTTTGCCACCTGGGCACACTGCTGGCTCATGTTCATTTGCTTGTCTATTATAACCCCGAGATCCCTCTCCGCCAGACAGCTCTCCAACCACACTGCCCGAAGCCTGTAGCTTTGCATGGGGTTGCTGTGGCCCAAGTGCAGGACCTGGCACTTGTCCTTGTTGAAACTCATACCATTAACAGTGGCTCAGTGATCCAGTCTATCTAAGTCTCTCTGGAGAGCCTCTCTATCCTCACACAGATTGACTCAACTGCCTAACTTAGTGTCATCTGCAAATTTACTGATGGTAGACTCTATGTCTTCTATTCACCAAGGGCAAATTGTGCCTGCCAAATGTGCTGGATTTTTACAATGGGGATACAGTGTCAGTGGACAAGGAAAGAACAACCGACATAATCTTCCTAGAATTGTGCAAAGCCTCCAACACTGTCCCGCTTAACATCCTGGTCTCTAAACTGGGGAGACATGGATTTGATGGATGGACCACTTGGTGGATAAAGAATTACCTGGATGGTCAAACTCAAAGAGTTGTGGTCAATGGCTTGATGTCCAAGTGGAGACCAGTGATGAGTAGCATTCCTCTGGGATTGGTACTGGGACTGATGCTGTTTAACATCTTTGTCAGTGATGTGGACAGTGAGATCAAGTGAACCCTCAGCAAGTTTGTGGATGACACCAAGCTGCGTGATGCCATTGACATAGTGGAGGGGAGGGACTTTGACAGACTTGAGAGGTGGGCACATGAGTCAGGGCAACCCAAGGCACAAATACAGGCTGGGAGAAGGATGGGTAGAGAGTAGTCCTGAGGAGAAAGAGTTGGGGGTGCTGGTTGATGAAAAGCTCAAAGTGAACCAACAATGTGCAAGTGCAGTCCAGAAAGCCACAACCATATCCTGGGCTGCATCAAGAGAAGTACAGACAGAAGGTTACGGGTTGTGATTCTCCCCCTCTACTCCACTCTCTTGAGACCCCACCTGGAGTACTGAGTCCAGCTCTGGAGTCCCCAGCACAAGAAGGACGTGAACCTGATGGAGAGGGCCCAGAGGAGGACCACGAAGATGATCAGAGGGCTAGAACACCTCTCCTATGAGGGCAGGCTGATAAAGTTGGGCTTGTTCAGCATTGATAAGAGAATGATCTTGGGAGACCTTATATCAGCCTTCCAGTATATGAAGGGGATCTACAGGAAAGCTGGAGAGGGACTTTTTAGAAGGGCTTGTAGTGATAGGATGAGGGGTAGTGGTTTCAAACTGGAAGAGTGGAGATTTAGATTAGAAATTAGGAAGTTCTTCACTCTGAGTGTGGTGAGACACTGGGGCAGGTTGCCCAGGGAAGTTGTAGATGTCACCTCCCTGGAAGTGTTCAAGACCAGGCTGGATGGGATTTTAAGCAACCTGGTCTAGTGGGAGGTGTCCTTGCCCACCGCAGGAGGGTTGGAACTGGATGATGTTTAAGATCCCTTTCAACCCAAACCATTCTATGATTCTGTGAAAAATAATCTTTTAAAAGGGAGCAAGAAGAAATGCATGTGGTATTTCAGGATTAATCTTTTAATGATTCACAACAGATAAGTACAATTTAAATTATTGTAACCAGTAATCCTTGGCCTTTCCTAGTCCTGAGAAACACTGAGAATTTCTCTGAAAAACAGACACTGCTTATTCTATCTTCCTCCACCTCACCTATTTGGACAGATAATTTAATTTCAAAATGACACAAGGAAGAAATGCTTCAAGCTACATCATTAATTTCATACTCAATAGCTCCCAGTAACTAGGAAATGCCTGCAGATAACATGATATATGGAGTGCCCAGCAAATAAAAGGTAGTGGTGTAGCAACCAAGCTAATTACTTAAATCTGCCTACCCAGGGAGGAGTTTTCCTGTCCCTCTTTAGCATTCTGAGCTATAGCTGTATCCTGAGGAGGACAAAGAGATGAAGTGAAGGGGCAGTGAAAGGAAAGTAGGGAATTATATACAGTTTCTTATTTTGCTAAGGAAAGGAGGACAAGTGACATAGCCAGGAGCCACAGAAGGCCAAGGGAAAGGTGTACTCTGTCCTTTCTGTGTGACTGCCACTGCATGCTGCATGCTTTTTAGCATTTCTTCTTGCTGAAAGCCTTGCATATTCCCTACAGACAACTGCTCTGCAGCTGGGCTAGGCAAGGGTGTTAGATCAGAGACCTGACCATTGTGCAGTGACAGCCTTCAGCCAATGAATCTTGTATCTGCACAGAGAATTGTGACAGTGCTTGTCTCTTCCTATGAAATTTCTCATCACCTGTTTTCAGGTACCCTCCATGCTGTCTAAGAAATCCTGTTCCCACCCTTCCTCTTGACAAAGAGCAGGTATAGGCTCTCTGTTCAACCAGAGCCTGCACATTGTCTCTTCATCTCTTCATCAAGCTTTTGTTAGCATAAAATTCCTGTACTTTGTTTGAATGTCTCTGTAGAAAGGAAGACTGACAGCTTGATAACAGGGCCCTTAATAAAGGGCATCCACAACTTCTCTGGTCAACCTTGGCCTCCTCCTGAGGGAGGACAGACAGATGTTCACCATACTGATTTCATTCCTACTAACAGATGAGGTACCATGGGAGATGCTTAGAGGTGGAGAAAACAGGTCTTCAGCCTTCCTTGCAGAGGAAAAAAATAGCTAAGTGAGATAAAGGAATTTGGAAATTTAAGAAGGTAAAACAAAGAAGTACATGACCCAGGACATGGAAAACAACGGATGTCATGTGTTCTGGGACACAAAATTGGCAGCACTGCATACATTCCATAAAAAGTGTACAGAAAGATCTTTCCTATAGTTGTCTTATTGGAACAAGAACCAGGGAAAATCGAGATGTACACTGTAAAATAAACAAACCTGTCCACTGTTCCTTATGAAAGGAGGTCTTTACTTCACTGTTCAAGTCCAGCACAAGAGGTCCCTGGGCAGAACAAATTCCACTGAATGTACTCAGAGCTTATAGGAATTTTTTTCCCTATTGACCAAGGACCAGGCTGTGCGTCTGCTCCTTGAAGCTCACCTAGGGCTCCTTCAATTGGCTTATCCCTGCTGTACAGCACTAAGTAGTGGTACACATGCTTTAAAGCAAGCCAAGTCACCCTCTTGAAAACAACATCCACCAAAAGGCAAACAACCTCACCACAAATGGTGAGCTACCAACCTGGGAGCAGAGGCCTGTGTAAGTAGGTGGTTCAGCATTTGTCTGAATATACATCCATATCACAGGGATGACTATAAGGAAGAAAGTGAAATAGGGTAGTAAAATATTGGAACGGGCTGCCCAGGGAGGTGGTTGAGTCACCATCCCTGGATGTGTTTAAACATCGCTTGGATGTGGTGTTGGGGGACATGGTCTAGGGGTGAACTTGTAGAGTAGGGCTAATGGTTGGACACGATGATCCCAAGGGGCTTTTCCAACCTGAGTGATTCTGTGATTCTGTGAAAGGTCCCTGCAGCCTGAACAGGAGCCAAGGGAAACTGGCTCAAATGCTGCAAAGCATCGAGAAAGGCTGGAGGTGGTGTGTTACTGGCTTTGTGTGAGCCTTACGGCCTCTTCTGCTGGTGCTATGTAACCCAAACACTTTTGTAGAAGCTGCTTTTGTGAAGCCTTGTGTAGATATGGCATATTAACAGCTATTACTTGTTGATGAAGAACTGTGTTTTATCCAGCTGGATGGAGGTGTTGCATGGGGGTTTAGCAGCCTGGTACTGCATATGCAGCACTCTATGCCCTGGTTCTCTGCTCTGTTCTAGCACAGGCTGGTGCATATGGCCTTTGCTGAAGATGCTTGATAGTAGTGCCTCATTCTGGTTGAGTTCCAGGTGGTGAAGGCAATCTAACCACGCTTCAGCACAGGCAGTGAGTTCTTACACTATATATCTACCAGTTTAAAGCTAACTTTACACCCATGAGGCATTGACTGCAAGTGTATTACCTGTTCACTTTGTCAAAATACATGCTAGCAAACTAATTGTTCTATATCCAGTTTTGAAAGATGATATTATTTTCTGTTGCTAGTGTTTAATATTTCTCCCTGGAGAGGTTTTTTGTTTCCTCAGCAAAACTCCAAGTCCATCTGTTTGGGACTTCTAAGGTTTTGGACTTCTCTTCTTACAGTGCATTTGTGGGATGCAGTTTACTAGGCTAGTCCAGATCAGATTTATCCTTTTCAAGAGATCACATTCATTAGGTCTCTTGCTTAACCTGCTTACTACTTTTTACTGTGGTTTCCCATGTATATACTTGAGACAAAACAGACACTACCCTGCCAATTATGCTGCTGACATACATGTTTAAGAAGCAGGATCAAGGAGATGTCTTTCCAGTGACAGTTTCTTGTTCTGTGCAGAGTTCTGCGGAGGAATACAAGGCACAGCTATGAAGGGGAGGATTCAGGAGGTTGAAGCCAGTTTTCTCTGCACTGGGGCAAATCCAAGGTAAATAGACAAACGTCAGTTTCAATCACATTAAGTTCTTTGGGAAGTGGTTTTATAGGCCTATGTCTAAGCCAAATTTCTTGTCATTCAGCTGAGTGGTTGAATGACCACTCATCCCAATGTCATTGGGATAATGCACAAGTACAGAGGATAGTCTTGAGGGTGATTCTTGTAAATGAGGAGCCTGCCTCGATGTGCAAGAGACTAAACCTCTATCTGTTAAATTGCATAATTTAGGGCTTGAGCTTGTATAGTAGTCCAGACTCCCACATTATCGGTGTTACTTATTTGGCTTATGACCTGGCTCATTTGTTGGGGACGGTCCTCCAGACCAGGAAACCTGGGCCAGAGAGATCGTATTTTAACAACACAGAAATAGTGAACTGAAGTGCTTGGGCCCAAATTCTAGCACAACTATTAAGAGTAGAGAATGTCATATGAGACATTCTGGGCATCCTCCTAGTATGATAGATGGAAAGTGAGAAACTCGGGGAATATTAGGATTGAATTTGGTCATCCTTTCAAGAGGCTTGTGATTTGATGCCTTGCACTCATGGGTTCTAGATGACTTGAGAGTCTGGTCCAGCCTGCATCCCATGGACTGTCAGAATCCTCCCTCCTTGATGTCTATGACTCTTCTCTGTTCTAATAAAGGAAAAAAAAAAAAAAAAAGAGTAGTAGCTGTGTGGCCTATGACTCTTGAAAGGATTTGGACAAGTGAGACATTTTCCGGAGTTAAACTAATGTGTTTCAATGGGTTGGATTTTCTTTTCCTATCCAAGTCTTTAACAAACAGAACATGAAAGAGCAGGATAGCTGGCTTCCTGCCAAGAACAAGGCTACATAAAGTTCAATACATTTGGAACATGTTGCTATTCTAGAATGACAGCACATTTTCATATATATTAGTTTCTTTTAAGCAAGTAGCCTTCACTTTACATCCTACTTGATTCTGTATGTAAAGGTCTGAATAATGTATTATGTCAATTATTTATCATCAAAGTTAATTTTAATAAGTAGATGAAAAGACCAATTGGTTTCATTATTTACGCTTTGCCAATGGTAAGGATTTTTATTTATTTATTTATTTATTTCTGTTTACAGAAGGAGCTAACGTTTTACATAACTGCTTGAAACTTATTACTCATAGGCTCTGAAATATTTACCTTCTTATTGGCAGCTGTGTAAAATGCAGAACATACCAGTGCTGAAGGGTTAGCAAATCATTATGGTTAAAATGTCTGAACATGCTATACAGCATAACGGCAGAATTCTCTCTCAGACACACTTTAAGAGGAAATTTTGAAGCCCTAAATCTGGTCCTAGAAAGTTGGATGCTGCTTTCTTTTACTCAATTAAATGGGTGCACTGGTCAAATACCTGAGGGTATCAGGAGACTGGGTGCTCACAGACTCCTGAAGCAGTGATTCATACAGATGTGCTTGCTGACACTGACTTTCTTGGTATTGTTGGTGTTTCTGCTTTGCTCTGTGCTAACAGAGACTTCAGGGTGATGACAGGATTTGGTCTGTGTCTGCTGGTTAGCAGCTGATACACGTTAATCACTGCTTATATTGTAGAGCTGGGTGGTGAGCAGAGTACTGAGTGCTACCAGTGTGGGATTGTCATGGCAGACATTGCATTAACTACCCGGGTTTCTTGTAATATCTGTTTCCCTTTATTAATTCTGAGATTTGTTTACTTATTTATACTTTTTTTTTTTTTTCCCCTTGCTCAAATTCCGCAAAACTTATTACGGCAGGTGCAACCTCCACAACAGACAAAACCAGGGCAAAACCAGGGAAAAACCAGGGTGTGCCAGAGCAGTTTGGTGCCTCAGCCATTAAGCTGCACCTCATGGTGATTAACTGTTACTTCAGGGTCTAGACCCTTAGCTTGTTATGTCTGGCCTTGTCCCCTCCATCAGTTAGAAGGACCACAAAGAACTCTCAACCCTAAATGGAGCCCCACCTGAGAGTCAGTTGAGTTGGTTCTTTGGAGAGCAGAGGCCCTGACAGTCAGACCCTCCTTTTGCACATGCTGTCCAAGAATAAATCCATGGATTAAGTGAGTCTCCGTGGACTGATTGAGCCTCACCCTCACTTCTGGAAATTCTCGTGTGTGAGTTTTCCCCTTTATGAAAGAATGTGTGCCCATTTTGTTCATCTTTTCTCAAAATTTAGTTGTCTAGTAGCTATATTTCCAACAGACATCTGAATTTGTATTGTGTCAGAAGAAGTGCTGGTCCACTTTGATTGCAACGAAACCCCATTTTTAGATAGTTGATGTTGTTTGTTTTGTGGGTGCCTCCATGACACATATCTACAAAGCAGAGCCTGTGGCTTGTGGCCTGTCTATAGATGTGTGCCTATTTAAAGTTCATCTAAGCATACCTGAAAGAGTTTTGCTTTGGGACATGGATTTCTTCTTTAACACTCTGAAATCAGAAAGTGTCCTGAGCTGCAGTACAAGAGCACTAATTCAACACTGGGAAACATGACAGTTTGGTTTTTGGGACTGTGTTGTGTCAGGTTTAGATCCCATGAAGTAACATCTTAATGAGGTGTCTGGAGCCAGACTGATGCTTCTTGCTGTACAGCATCAGTTCATGTAGAAGATTACTCCAGAAATGTGACTACTGGGAGCACAGAAGGTGCCAGTATTGCTCTAATCCTCTGCCTGGCATTGTTAGGTAGCAAAGATTCATAGCCAAGTGCACAAAATCCCATGGTAGGGAACCGTGCGATATCATAGAAAAATAGAATCATAGAATGTTTTGGTTTGGAATGGACCTTCAAAGATCATCTCGTCCAACACCACTGTATGAAGAAGGGGTATCATTAACTAGAGCAGGTTTCTCAGAGCCCTAGCCAACCTCACCTGGAATGTTTCCAGAGATGGGGCATCGACCACCTCTCTGTACAACTTGTTCCATTGTTTCACCACCCACAATGTATAAAATTTCTTCCTTATATCTAACCTAAATCTATCCTCTTTCAGTTTAAAACTATCAGCCCTTGTCCTCTTGCAACAGACCCTGCTACAAAGCCTGTCCCCATCTTACTTATAGGCCCCCTTTAAGTACTGGAAGGCTGCAATAAGATCTCCCCAGCACCTTCTCTTCTCCAAGCTTAACAACATCAACTCTCTCAGCCTGTCCTCTTAGGAGAGGTGCTCCAACCCACTGATCAACTTTGTGGCCCTCCTCTGGATCCACTTCAACATGCTTATGTCTTTCTTGTGCTGAGTGCTCCAGAGTTGGACACAGTACTCCAGGTGAGGTCTCACCAGTGTGGAGTACAGCAACAGAATCACCTCCCTCGACCTGCTGGCCGTGCTTCTTTTGATGCAGCCCAGGATGAGATTGGCCTTCTGGGCTGCAAGCGTACATTGCAGCTTATGTCCAGCTTTTCATACACCAGTACCCTCAAGTCCTTCTTCACAGAGCTGCTCTCAATCTCCTTATTCCCCAGACTGTATTTACACTATTACCCTGACCCAGGTGCAGGACCTTGCACTTGGCCTTGTTGAATCTTATGAAGGTCACACAGGCCCACTTCTCAATCTTGTCCAGGTCCCTCTGGATGACATCCTGTACCTCTGGCATGTCAACCACACCACTCGTCTTGGTGTCACCTCCAAACTTGCTGAGGGTTCCTTTGATCCCACTATGTCATTGATGAAGATATTAAACAGCACTGGTCCTAGTATAGGACTCCTGAGGGACATGACTTGTGACTAATCTCCATCTGGACATGGAGTTATTGACCACTACACTCTGGATGTGACCATCCAGCCAACTCCTTATCCACAGAACAGTCCACTCATCAAATCCATATGTTTCCAATTTAGAAAAATAGTGTTGCGGGGACTGAGTCAAAGGCCTTACAGAAGTCCAGATAGACGACATCCATAGCTCTTCCCTTGTCCAGTGATGTAGGCACCCCATCATAGAAGGCCACAAAATTGTTAGGCAGGACTTGTCCTTCATGAAGGCATGCTGATTGTCTCAAATCAACTCCCTGTCCTCAATGTGTCTTCCTGACCCATCCCTACACAACCAGGGAAGGTGTCTATACTTTTCCTAGGATCCCTGTCACTGCTTCCATTGCCTGTTCATACCAGTTGGTTAATTGAAGGCCTCTGAGACTTATGTTGTTTAAGTAGTTAAGGACTTGGGGAAAAACATCCCCTAAAGCTACAATACGATTAGCCACATGCACATGTCTGCACATTTTTATAAGAATCATGAAAAACATAATAAACCTGTATTTTCAATATCTGTCTCCAAATAGTTCATAAATCGTTCCTCACTTAAATTTTCTTTCTGACAGCAATGCTGAGGCAAAGTGTTGCGTTTGGTTTATATAGTGGAATCCATAGCATTGATGGTCTCCTGGGGTGCATAAAGAAGACTGTCTCCAGCAGGTTGAGGGAGGTTCTCCTCCCCCTTTACTCTGCACTAGGGAGACCACATCTGGAGTATTGTGTCCAGTTCTGGGCTCCCCAGTTCAAGAGGGACAGGGAAATACTGGAGAGAGTCCAAGGGAGGCTGTGAGGATGGTCAGGGGGCTGGAACAGCTGCCTTATGAGGAAAGGCTGAGAGCCCTGGGGCTGTTTAGCCTGGAGAAGAGAAGCCTGAGAGGGGATCTTAGGAATGGTTCCAAAGATCTGCAGGGTGGGTGTCAAGGAGAAGGGGCCAGGCTCTTGTCAGTGGTGCCCTGGGGTAGGATGAGAGGCAATGGGCACAAACTGGAAGACAGGAAGTTCTATCTCAACATGAAGAGAAACTTCTTCACTGTGAGGGTGACAGAGTCCTGGAACAGGCTGCCCAGGGAGGTTGTGGAGTCTCCTTCTCTGGAGACTTTTGAACCCCCCCTGGATCTGTTCCTGTGTGGGCTGCCCTGGGTGACCCTGCTCTGGCAGGGGGGTTGGACTCAATCATCTCCAGAGGTCCCTTCCAACCCCTACCATTCTGTGATTCTATGATTCAATGATTAAGTATAATGGAAGCATCTGATGCTGCCATTTGTCTGCTTCCTTTTGTATTGACACGTGGGATTGTTGCCCTTTTCAGAAATCTGGTCCCCGTGTTGAAGGACAGGTATAAAGAATTACAAATCCATGTTATAATGTGAGCAAGGGCACAAAGCAAGGTAAGATAACTGGTTTTTGCTGGCAGCTGACAGCTCCCATTATAACCTTTTCTAATATTGTGTTGGAGGTAAAAACCCCCCCAAAAGTATTAAAACTAGAGGAATACCAAACACTAAGTAAGATTTCTGTTTTTCATAATGTGCCTTATTCTTTTTCTCTTTAGACAGAATGACTTTTAACAGAAGGAAAATATTTAGATCATTTTTAAAGCCCTGTAACTGTAGTTTTGAGAGGAAGGGAAGAAATGATTGAGAAGACCTAGACCAGTTCCAGTGCCTGTCATTAAGTCCCTGATGACAAAATAAGACAAGGCATAGAATCATAGAATTGTCAGGGTTGGAAGGGACCTTAAAGATCATCTCGTTCCAACTCTCCTGCTGTGGGCAGGGACACCTCCCACTAGAGCAGGTTGTGCAGAGCCCCATCCAGCCTGGGCTTAAACACTTCCAAGGATGGAAGAAGACAGCTGAACATAGCAAAGTTTCCAGGTGTGTTGCTGTTTCTGAAATTTCTTCTTTTTTTTTTTTTTAATTTTTTTTTCTTCTTGTGGAGTCAGTGGTCGTAGAGAGCTTCACATGAGTTTTTCCCTGTCACCCTGTAGTCTGAGTTCCAGCAAATATTAACTGTTTGGGGCATGCCTTTAGACAACCACCTGGATTCATACCTGTGCTGCAAAAGATGCATATGTGATATGGCCAGCTGAGGTAGTGTGGACAGAAGACAATGGGTAGGAGTAGGAAAGAGAGAAAAAGGTAGAGGAAGAATATGAATGGAGGAAGTGCAACAAGAACTCTGTATACTGGCTGTTATTACACAATGGTCTCAGTTGTGAGTTTTACTCAAAAAGCCTCTACTTGCATGTAATTGTTCTTTTTGCTGATGCATTCTCCCCATCTGTTTTGTTCTGACCTGTTTCTTATACTCTTTCCCTAAACAACAGGCAACACCCTATGTCATAAACTGAGAGTAAGGACTGAACTTGTCTTTTTAGCTGGTATGGCTACACTTAGCACCTTGTGTCCTTCACTTTCTCCATTTCTCTCACTCATGAACAGAGCAAGAGAAAGTGTGTTGGGTTTCCCCTTGTGCAGTCTGGTCAAGCTGTTGTTAGGGACCAAGGCAGAGATGTCTCACAGATACACTCCAGATTGCAGGTGGGTCTAGAAGATTATAGATTATAGAGGATTATAGAGCCTGTTCATTGTGATCTACCTGCCTCTAGTATGTGATCTCCCAAAGTTATCTTTTCACTGATGGGTTTTTGAAGAGGTTGGTGGTTTGTATATCTGCCCCATCTCTTACTGGTTTTGACTGTTGAGTAGGCTGAATTTTCACAAATATTCTCATATTATTTAATTCATTTCCTTTTTTAACTTCTTTTGCTTGACTGCTTGGCATCTTAACAGAGTCCTTGAATAATGTAAAGAAGATTTTGGTCTGGCCTGTTCCAGAAAGGGTATTTTCCTCTGCTATTGTTCTTAACACTGTTCTTTGTGGCTGTAAGATTTGAACTTGTCCAGTAGTTTAGCCCACCAGAATGTAAAAAGCAGCATCTTTCCATAAACTAGGTTCCTATGTCAAAGGAAATCTCAAAATGAAGGGTGATGGGTCAATGGGTCCTGATGGATCCTTGTTGCTTCTGGAATATCCCACCTTAAATACCAGAGTCTCATCACCTTTTCTCATTGCTAAAAATTAGAACCAAGTCTGATAAGGTAAGGTTTTCTTAGACTTTTTAGCTTTCTTGCATCTCTCCTTTAGCCACTTGTCTGTCTTGTTTTTAGCTTTTGAGTCCTTGCCTGTGTGTGTACTTCTCCACCCCCAAAAGACTCCTGAATTAATTGAAAGATGTTTTATCCGTTGTATCCTAGTTTATTCCTTTCACTCAAAAGCCACGTCTCTCACACTTTAGATTTTGGTATGCTTTTCTCTGTATCCCGTCCACCCCACCAAAAAAAAAAAAAAAAATTGTCCAGCCTTTCAGGAACTTTATGCTAGTGATGTGTCTGATCCTGTCTTGAATAGCACAGCAACTTTGGGATCATGAATGTCTGACTCTCTCCAATATCCCATGGGATCTGGATATGTTGGCATCTGGATTTTTCCTTCCTTTGACAGAGAAGGGTTGGGGGAAAAGCTGACATTTTTTGACAAGTCAAGAAGCTAACTAATGACCTTTTGCCTTCATGATTCTTGTGTGGAGTGAGCCCCAGGCTGTGGGCAGGAAAAGTCCTCCGTGGAATTAATGCCTAATAGCATATCCTGTAAGTCATGGGTACTGTAAGGAAGTTTGCTCATAAATCCTTGTCCAGCCGGTAGATCAGTGAGTGTTGAAGCACAAAGGCTGAGTAAAAAGTTTCAGTAAAGAATGTGTAGGCATAATGGTGCTCAGGTTTTGCCAAACGGTGCTCAACTGGGCTGGTTAATATGACACGTAAAGAAAACAAGTTAAGGAATGGACTTTTTTAAATGTAGAGCTTGAAAAAGGAGGAAGGCAGAGCTTGGTGGGTCTGTTTGGCATGTCTGCTTTTCTTGTCCTTATTTGTCCCTTGGATTTTATCACTCTATTTACACCAATGTTGCAGAAAGTGATGGTGTATATTTATGATTAAAATATTACTGAGTGATGATCTAGCAACACTTTACAACAAGTGGCAGATTACTTGCACTTCATTTGGTATTGATTATAAAAACATTAATCATCTTGAATTCTTTTGGTATTATTTATTTGGATGTAAGATATTACTGACATCTTAAGTGCTGGAAAATATGTAAGGGTAGATCAAAATAATCTAAGTATCATCCTGATTATGTCTAAGTGCTCTTTACTCAAAACATAAATAGAGCAAAGGATGAAGAATGAGCTTTAATTTATCAGTGTTTAGCAGAACAGCACATAATGTTTTTTCCTATAGATTCAGATGTATCAAGCTGAATTGTTCATCCATTTTGTTGATGCACAACCTCAACGTGGTATTTGTTTTCTGGAGTCTGTTTTTGTTGTAATGGGATTCACCTTCATGCAGATGACAGGAAAGAGGTGTTAAAATGTTATACGTGACTGTACAGCATGCTGTTACTTCTTTTTGTCAGCCAAGGACCACTAATTGGCAAAGCGGTTTTGGATGAAGTGTCTTTGAAATAATTTCAAACAAAAGAAATGGAGCAACACAGCTCACTTGTGTCTCAGTGTCCTTCCAGTGAGTCAACAAGAAAGGCCACTTTCCCTCGCAATGAACAGTTATTCCTTTCCTGAAAAGCATGGCCCTCCAGGGGTGGTACATAAGCTGCAGTGCTGTGTATGCTTGTCCACTGGGACGTAAATTCCTAAAAGGCTCATTCCTAGACCTCATGCTGGTTTATTTCCAAGTTGCATGAAGTGTTTGGCTAGGAGTGTCAGGTGGTCACATGCCCTGCTGAAACATGCACGTGCGAATGATACACATCTCTTCTTCTTAGTGGACAAGTGAGGGAGAGAACAGCCTTGTGCATCAGTTTTTCCTGTACCCTGCTGCTAGCCTCTGCAATACCTAAACATACTTGTTTTAATGAGTAAGAAACAGGAGCAGTGCTGTTGTGGAGGGAATATTCTTCAGATAAACTAGCAATGCAAGTTTAAAACTTTTCTTTGACTAGCTGGAGTTTGCAAGCTAACAAACTGGGTCTGTGTGGGCTGTCAGGATAGCAGATCTCTTTGCTTTTCCATCCTGTCATTTTCTTTGTTATAGCTACTTTTGTCCATGTCCATAACACAGTAGAATCAGGTGAGAGGAGATTTAATCCATGGCTCAGAATTATTGAAAGCCTGATGTGGGATATCCAAAGGAAAAATGTTTGTGCCAGCAGTTGAGGCCTTTCCAACAGAAAACCACTAATATGTGTAGGTGGGCCAATTTTAGCATATGCTTCATCCATAATCTAAAGGATAAAGCTCACTAGGCTTTCTCTTATGCTATTTCTGACTTGTTACTGTGGTTTTCTTCTCAAGTCCTTAAGAATAAAGCAGTTCTCAGACTTATAACTGACAGTTAGGCACATTTAATTTACAAATTCTTTCCCGAGAACCTCTTTATTAGCAGTCAGAGTCCAGCAAACTCAGCAACTAATTCATTTAATGCTTAAGTTTGACACTGGCAATATAAACTATTTGTTTATATGGGTGTTTATATATATAAGTGATACTGTTCAGACAGGATAAAGGACAATTAATTTAGACATGCCAATGGCTGTAAACATTTTGACATGGCTAATTTAGGTGATTTTTGCCTGCTGCACCACTTTAGGCTCCTATGCTGTTATGATAAGTATCTCCTCTTTTGGCTCATACTTTCCAGTCTGGAGTGTGATTTATACTAGAGGTTCTGAAACAGATGACAGTTATTTGGTTTTGCCTGCTACCTAAACTTTTTGAAACATGACAAAATTTAACCACAGATTTGCTGCTGAAGCCTATATGTATGTAGTCAAAGTCCTAAAAACGTAGGGAAATGGTATCATGGATCACGTAGCTGATTAACGTGTTAGCATTTACTTAGCCATATCTCAACTGGAGAACAAAGATGAACTTGGTATGTTGTGTCTAGAATTGCAGTAGATATCCATGGATGGGGTGAAAAAAATGCCAACATTTTCCTTTTCTTCCCCTTTTTTGAAGGTGCTTCTCCAGTGCCCTAACTTTCTGGGATTCCTGTTGGATTGCCTGATGTTTTCTAGATTCCTAGGGAGCAAGAATGGCACCGACTCAGTACTCCGTGAAGATGTTTGTCTTTTTTTTTTTTTTGAAAGCAGATGTGGATATTTTAAGTTAGTAGAGTGGTAATAGGAATGTCCTGGGATAAGATAGGATAGATAGGATAGGATAGGTGTGGTTTGTTAGCCCTTGTTTACATGTGTGTATTTTTCATCATTATTTATTAATACTGTTGCTCTTTTTGTTACTTGTTTTGTTGTGCTGTTGTATTAAAACCTCCTTATCTCAACCTACAGAGATTTTGATACTTTTTCTGACTTTTCTCCTTCCTGTGAGGGGTTGGGTGGTGGGGTGGGGGTGGTGAAGCAACCACGTGCCTGGCTCTAAACTACAACAGAGGGTTACTCAGAAAGGCCAGCAGGTTTAAAAGCATCTGTCAGATGCTGCTCTCTGACACATCACATACTTCAGATATTCTAGCAATACCTCCTGGGACTTTAATGCAGGGGAGAGGTCTGCTCTCTTCATCATGCTCTTGCAGGTTTGGGATTCCAGGTATCTAAAGAGAGCTGCTGGCTGAAAGTGTCTCACTTGGGAAATTGAGATTATAAAGGATGTTTGATCTGGGTGTTCACAGATGTATTAATCTTGTGGGATGTTCAGGGTGAACTTCTGACATGTGGTACTAAAAAGGAGGGGAAGATGCAGGGAAGATGGAAGACCTTATGCTGTGTTTTTTCATGCACTGGAGGAAAATAAATGGCACAATGCTAAATTAAATGGCCATGAGGGATGGTTGAAAGTATGAGCTGTAATTGTAGATGGGAGTCTCTGTACCTAGAACAATGGGAAAGGATGCTAAATTGATTTCTGGGTGAATACTGTCAGTCCCATTTCTCTCATATTTGTTCTCTTATAGTCTGTTCAGATACACCATCTGGTTTGCTTTTATGAATTTTTTGTTGTGAATTTCCCTCAAGTCACCTGTAGGTTCATAGATCAAAATTATGAAAAAACAATCTAGGATAAAAAAAAAATATAAAGCAAATTTAAAGATCATTAATAGAAAACATACAAACTCAGAAATGCAAACAGAAGTCAAGCAAACTTGTTCATGTTTATGCTGTCATTTTAGACAGTCCAACCTAACCCTAACTGTAAAACCCAAACCCTAAACCTGACTCAAACCCTCAGCCAAAGCCTAAGGCCTAACCTGATCCCTAACCTTAACCATAACACCTAACCCTAACCCTAATGATGCTAAGCCTAACCCTGACCTGAATCTAACCCTAACTCCTAAACCTAACCATAAAACAAAACATAACCATAACACTAATGACAATAGCCATAAACCTAACCCTTGTGACCCTAACTGCAGTTGTAACTCCTAACCCTAATCCTAACAAATGTAAAACTAACCCCTAAACCTAATGAT